>CAJQUN010000815.1:0-181970 GCA_907163345.1 Haberlea rhodopensis | reverse complement strand
CAATCTTTTAAAAAGGTTTATGCACCTGTTATGAAGCCAGTGAATGGGCCTGACTTGTGGGCCAAGACTAGTTTTATCGTACCAATGCCACCTAGGTGTTGGGACTAAAGGGAAAGGAAGTTGGGAGCAGATGAACCGGCTAATAAAGAAAAGAAAGGGGTGAGAGGTCAGAAATGGTGACCAATTTAGCGAGACAACCCTTCAAAGTTACCTGTAAAATATGTGGGGAAACAGGGCATAACAAAAGGACATGTGTGTTGCGACACAGTACAAATGAACCTAAAGTAGCCATGGAAAGCCTAAGCAACATTGTTCATGCTCCAGTTTCAGAAAATGTCTCAAGCGTAAGATCGGACAGGCAACAAGTAAAATGACAGTAAGTATATTTTATTACCATTACACTAACAACTTGTGTATGCTATTATTGTTGACATTTGTATTACCTTAATCCTCAGGCAAGAAAGAGGCCAGCTTCTAGACAAGGACCAAGTGATGCATTCAACTTCAGGGAGCCCCCACCATTTCCTATTGATTAACACATAGTACACAAAGCACCATAGAGAAAAAGCTCACTTATTATATTTTGATTGTATCAGTTGGTTGTATTTGAAACTTTAGAAATTGAGACTATCATAAAACTCGTAGTTTTTAATTTTGGTTTTGATTTTGAATACTTATGAATATGTCTCTCTTTGTTTCTTAACCTTATGTGTGATGTGTGTACTCATATTCTCGAGATTTATGGGATTTGTGTCTGGTTCACTTATGGTGTCTGCGATTCTGTAAATTATTGAAATGATATTTGCTTTATTAAGCATTGAATGTTTTCTTATGGAGCTTCATATGTAAATCATGGAGCATGATCGAGGACATAGTTTATCCCGCTGAGATTGTTGGAAAGCGTGTAAGATACTGACTTGATGGATCTAAGATAATGAAGGTTTTCTTGGATCCTAAAGCAAAGAATGTCACAGAGAATAAGCTGGAAACGTTGTTGGGGTCTACAAGCAGCTCTCAGGGAAAGATGTGGTCTTTGAATTTCCAATAACAGAGGCTTGAAAAACATACTGTTTCCAGATTCACTTATTTTGCTTTATTTTTAATCTTTGTTCGTTTTTCATGTTTGAAGTTTTCAGCAGGTAATTGGATGTTATCTGAACCATACCCCTGTTTATTTTATCGCCTTTTTTTTAAAATGGATCCTTTAAATGATGATATTATTTATGTTGCTTTGTAAGGAAACAAATGTAAAATTGGTTTTGTTGCCTTAAATTAACAGATTATGTTAGTTTTTTAACCAAAAAGTTGTATTGGGACTACTTTTGTAAAAAAAAATTCTCATGGGATTATATTTGATTATTATGAAGTGTTTGATACTATTACTGTAACTGGTTATCCAAATGGTTATTCGTCCGAATCACATTGGAGAGAACCCCAAAGGTTTTTGGATTTATAATCCCTCTTGTGTTTAGGATCATTGTAATGTAGGCTAATACAAACGTTTTGCCAAAACTTGACCGATCAGAAGCTAGTTTCTTGTTTATTTTGTAGTCTATGATTCTAAGATTCTCATTTTGGTTTGGGTATAGACTAGTATAATTGATTTCCTCTGGCGCTACTGCTATGCTACTGCACAAATAATACTTTTTTCGGCTTAAATTTCAAATCATACTCCTATCTATTTGATGGTTTGGATATGTGTCCTAAAGTAAACCAGAGCGATCAATATTCGTCTTCTTTATGGAAAATCCATTTCCAATCTAATTATACTCCGGAGTTAACTAAGAAATCTAGCAAGCTTATGTAGTTAATATAATATTTATATGCATATAATAATTCCTTTTTCTTCATTTAGACGCATGCACGTCCACATATAAGGAAACAGCATGGGATTTGTCTAAGCTTCGGTGTTTGCTTGATGTCAAGTGTCCCCATCTCACAACCTTTTGCTTTCTCATTACAATAGAATCTCGAATTTAATACCCGATTAATTAATAATCGACTTAAATAATATTTTTGTACGGTCCCGACATGGGACAATGTCCCAAATTAATACTTCACTAGATTTATAAGATAATACATATACGAGAATTTATACTTAGTATATTCAATATATAAATTAATAACTCATTAATGCATAGTATATTTATGATTAATTTGTGAAAACTTCATAAAATGATTCCGATCTCATTTGTTTCTTGTTCAACGTAATGTCACATGGAACCCATCTCTGATTTTCTTGTTTATTTTGTAGTCTATGATTCTAAGATTCTCATTTTGGTTTTGGGGTATAGACTAGTATAGTTTGATTTCCTCTGGCGCTACTGCTATGCTACTGCACAAATAATACTTTTTTCGGCTTAAATTTCAAATCATACTCCTATCTATTTGATGGTTTGGATATGTGTCCTAAAGTAAACCAGAGCGATCAATATTCGTCTTCTTTATGGAAATCCATTTTCCAATCTAATTATACTCCGGAGTTAACTAAGAAATCTAGCAAGCTTATGTAGTTAATGTAATATTTATATGCATATAATAATTCCTTTTCCTTCATTTAGACGCATGCACGTCCACATATAAGGAAACAGCATGGGATTGTCTAAGCTTCGGTGTTTGCTTGATGTCAAGTGTCCCCATCTCACAACCTTTTGCTTTCTCATTACAATAGAATCTCGAATTTAATACCCGATTAATTAATAATCGACTTAAATAATATTTTTGTACGGTCCCGACATGGGACAATGTCCCAAATTAATACTTCACTAGATTTATAAGATAATACATATACGAGAATTTATACTTAGTATATTCAATATATAAATTAATAACTCATTAATGCATAGTATATTTATGATTAATTTGTGAAAACTTCATAAAAATGATTCCGATCTCATTTGTTCTTGTTAAAATTAATGTCACATGGAACCCATCTCTGATTTCTTAACATATAAGAACTTATGGTATGATTTTTTTATAATTCAACAAAAATTATTTAATGTTATCGCAATTTAAGAGCTTCTTTTCGAGAAAGGGGCTCTGTACTACTTCATCACCTTTATCAGTTCCCATTACGCTTTTATTTATTTGCCTGTTAGTCAAAATCTCTGCAGTTGTGTTATTTTCTTCGGTGTAGTTCAAGAGATATTCGACTTACATCCTATTATGATTATTAAACCATGTGATTAGATTTTGCAGTTTTTGATAGTCTTCATCATTAAATGGCTCATCCAAGTTTATCCATTGACCGAAGTTTACAATGACGTTACAATTGTATTTGCATGAACATCTATAGTCCAAGTTGAAATTGCAAGATTCAGTGCATCTAAATCATTTATTTTATCTGTATTTGACTTCCTTAGTTCATAACCCTCTAAATGATTCGATGGAATTGGCGATGATAATGCGTCTTAAAAGCTCATATAATCTCTTCATCACAATGTTGAATCTTTAATGTTAATGTTGTATTTGGTGTAATTTTGTCAATTCCAACTCTATTAATTTATAGATGTTTAATTGTATTTTTTCATTTGGTCTACATTCTAATTTTGGGAATCCTATTTTAGTCAATCTTACTTGGAATTGGATTGAACAAATTATAGAGAATCTTACTCAAAACTATTTTTCTTACGTATAGTATCTGAATCCAAAACTTTACTTGGCAAAAATGAGCTCCTTGCATTATCTTTTTCCTTGATGTACAATCTTCTATAATCTCAATGTAAATTCCATTAATTAATGAATTCATTCAGCACAGACAGTAGAGGGCAGCTCAAGTTCATTTAAAATCTGATATGATTTTATAACTCGATTTACAATGTTGGTTGGAGGTGAAGTAAACAAAAATGGACAATGGTGGGAAAAAAAACACTAAAAATAAACCGAACCTTCCAACTTATATTATGATTGATAAAAATAGTGGAATGAAAGATCAAAAACCAATATTGATGGGTACCATCCAGAAATATTATTATTACATCTGAACTACAATCTAACGTTAATATGCTCAGATGGGTCCTACCCCTTTTATTTCTCTACAGTACAATTCATATAAATAAATTCAACAGAAATAAAATAAAAAAATAGAAAATTTCACAGTTTCAGGTTCGACTGCTATTTATTTTGCTATTAGAAGCACATTTTTTATTATTATTTTAGTTGAGGAAACCTTTAATTCCTTTCCTTCCTTCCTTCGTCAACAAAACATTCATCAGTTCCATTATCAAAAAAGAAAAAAGAAAAAAACATTCATCAGTTCCCGAGACTTTTCCATTAACGCCACAACACGATCACAGTCTCCCAAACTCGCACTCTTCCACTTTCATTTTCTCTAGGGTTTTTTTCTCTTCCCTCCCCAACGGATTTTCTTTCGATCTTTAATGCCTCATTTAGTTCCTCAACATAGATTTATTATTTTTATTATTTTTCACGATTTTGTATGATCTTTTTGGTTATCGGAGCTAGTGTGTTTCGAGATCCAAGTACAAAATGCAAGCTGTTTTTCTATGATTTATTTGTAAGATGCTTCAATAATCTTAATGGTGGAAAGATCGAGTCTTTATCTGTATTAATTAAGGCTTGCTTATAAGGAGCCAAAAAAAAAAAAACGGCTGAAGAATTGGGCTTGCAAGCATGCATTTTGCAAAGCTTGATGACTCTCCTATGTTCCGCAAACAGGTTCACTTCTACTCTCTCGACTTATTATGAATTGATGTTTCTGCTGTAATTAGATTTTTTTAGCCCAATGAAAGACTGTACAAAATTTATGCTTCCGGCTTTGTTGCTTCTCCGATTGCTCAGTGAAATCACTGGGTGGATAGCTTATGTGTTGGGTGTTATTAATTGTCCCGATTGTTAGATTAATCAGTGAGTTTGTTCGGCTTGTCAGTTTTAAGGTTAATTCTTAACCTTTTTTGTATAAAATTTATTACTCTCTCTTGAAAGTTTGCGAGTTTCTCATGGCTTGTACTGCAGGTAATAGGAGTGTTGGCTCTTGTTAATGATATTAAGTTTCGAGTTACTACGGAAAGAGTACTTCATTCAAACTTCTGAATAAAGCTTGTTGTATTGTCTTGTTATGTCCAATTTATATTGGTGTTTCCTTACTACGAATATGAAGAAAAGTTCACTGGTTTGTCTATGTTTATATCATGTACTTTTTGATTATTGACACCTAAATTAATGCTTGATGAAACAATGGATTGTGAGGATAGTCGAGAATTCATTTTGTTTGTATGGAGGGTGATTAAAGTAAAGAAACTATTAAATGCAGACTATTTTTAGTTAATCATTTAGGAAAATTCTGTCTTGTTTTTACAGTTTTGTGCAGGAGTTGAAGAACAATTAAAAAACATTTCAGTATTTGACTATTTTGCATTTGTATAGCTAATGAGTTGCTTTCGAGTATCATAGTTCATTCTGTTGGAGTTTACGAAGGGATCTTGGATGTACTATCCACTAATACTATTTTGAGTCAAAATTAGGCTTTGGTTGCATTGCCATGTTGGTGCTCAGTCATAATTACTGGTTTTTAAGATCGGTTTCCTAAAATTATGGCGATATCTTTCTGTGTGCAGATACAAACATTGGAGGAAAGTTCTGAATCCTTGAGGGAGAGATGTCTAAAGTTTTACAAAGGATGTCGGAAATACACGTGAGAACATTTTGCGCTGTGTTTCACCTTTTGCATCATTGATGTTTTCAATTGATCTCGTCATTTTCAAAAGCCATGCAAATTTTTATACTCTTTGGTTTTTATTTCGTCGTGAAGTTAAGATCTAGTTGTAAATAATATTTTTTGAGAGAATATGGCAACCTCTAGGCCTTCTTTGATATAAATAGGGTTCAGATGGTGTCATTTTTTTGAACTCAAGCCAATCTTACACTACTTTCTCTTACTTTGATATGTGGTCCATACTGATGTTTTTGCTTCTCAGATGGTGGCAACAGTACTATAATTGCCAATGGTTTTGGGCTGGTTCATAAAACTGGGATCGTGAATTAATATCAATTTCCAATATTGTAATTGAAATTTTGTTTAAATTTCCACTAGATTCTCTTTATTATTGGAAATATTATATGGTGTTAACAATCCTTTTTTTTTTATAATCAATATGTTGGTATAAGGAGCTTGTATGGTCTTAGTCTTACTGTATACAGAAGCTTGTATGGTCTTAGTCTTACTGTATACAGAAGGAAGCCCTCCAAAGTGGCTGTACTATATCTTCGTGTTAGAGATGAAAAGATACTTCAGAAATATGTGGTTTGGCTATACATAGATCCAGACCATGCTTCATTCATCCTTTCTTCATTCATCCTTTCTTTCAGAGAATGAAGAAAAGTTTTTGCAATTGGACCTTAGTTCACTTTTAGTCTACTTGGTTTCTGAAAGTTAATGCAATATGTCTTGACTTTTAACGATGTTTTAAAACTTACAGTGAAGGCCTTGGCGAGGAATATGATGGAGACATTGCTTTTGCCAGTGCTTTAGAAACTTTTGGTGGAGGGCATAATGATCCCATTAGTGTTGCATTTGGAGGTATATTTTTCTTTTTTGCAATAATATATGCATGCTATGTCATGTTTTATTTTGAATAACCATGAAACATTGTTAATCCTTGAAACATTTTCTGTTGTTGGCTGATGTTTCAGTCTCAATCTAGATGTTACAGCTGTACATTCAACCATTCCATTGCCTCTATCAGTTTGGGTTTCAAGATATTTGAAAATCTTGTTCAAATATCTTTTTAACTTAATCTAGTGTGCTGGAATAAGATTACAGTTCCTTGTGTAGATTAGATTCTTCATTTTTACTTGAACTTTTTCCCGCAAATCAAAGTTAATTATTATTGGATCTGCTATCCAAATTATTGAATAATTGGTTCAAAAAAACTTCAATATAAGATGTATAGAGTGTATCTCATTAATTTAAAACAACTCCTCAGTAATGCTAAATTCTAGACCACAAGCTGCTTACTCAATTGAGTTGGTACAAACGAGGTGTTGATCTATCATTTAAGGAAGTTGAAACGGAACACAAAAGAATTATATCCCGGTAAATCAAGCGAAACACTACCTTTTTCCAGGGAAATTAAATTGAGTGGGCCAACTGGCGCAGCAGCTAAACTCTAAGCATAACCTACACCATTTGGCTGCTCGCTCTTCCAATCAATGTTGCATGGGTTTTACCTTTTATATAAACCACATTTTGGAACTAGCATTGTATGACCCAATCCCCCCTCCCCTCTTCCACTATGCATAGAGGAGCTTATGCAATATTGACAGCTTGCTTCTGCATATTAGACTGTTGGTGACAACGTCTTCCTGGTGTCCCCCATCCCCTCTTCCACTATCCATAGAGGAGCTTATGCAATATTGACAGCTTGCTTCTGCATATTAGACTGGTGGTGACAATGTCTTCCTGGTGTGGTGATAAATATGATGTCCTCTCGGTGATCTTATGATAGCTGGTGATACATATGTTCTAATTATTTACACCCTAAATTTCATTTCCCTATGAGCCAAGCGCTTCTGTTTGGTTTGTGTTAACTAAGTCTTTCATAGTATTTGATTACGTAATGCTTTTTCTTGAAAATATCCAGTTCATCTTTATTGGCAAATAAGTTTCTTTCAGGATTTTGGCTGGAAATGTGATGCTATTAAGTCAAAATCTGATATTTGTAGGTCCTGTTATGACAAAGTTCACCATAGCACTGAGGGAAATTGGGACATATAAAGAAGTTCTTCGATCTCAAGTAAACTCATCATTTTAATCTAGGTTTTATGGGAGATTAATGGCATAATTAAAAGTGATCTCAAACAAGTATTGTACAAAATCCTTTGTTGGTTCTCATCCCATTTTTCTAGATTGTTGTTATCTTAAATCAATAGGGTGACTTAGTATAAAGAAATGAGTAACTAAGATATTATGCTTTTTCATTCCATTTGACTGGTTGTCTTTTCATCCATTCAGGTTGAGAACATGCTGAATGAAAGATTGCTGCAGTTTGTGAACTTCGATTTACAAGATGTCAAGGTACAAAATATTTTATTTTATTTTTTTGTCGGTGAATCAATCAGATAAAAATACTCTGGGCATACGTAGGCGAAATTACGTCAATCCGTCATTCAACCACATCATAGTCATTCATACAATATATATATATATATATATATATATATATATATATATATTTTTTTTTTTTTTTTTTTTTTTGATCAAAGCTGTAATGTATTAATCAAAAGATAGTCAACGTGATAAGTACAACCAATAACCTAAATAACCAGTGAAGACGACAACTTAGAACCAGAATATCAACATAGAACACTCGACCGCTACGAGCAGGAGCTGGACCAGCAGGGGGGAAGAGAAGGTGATGCACTGCAAGATCACATGATGTTGACCAGAAGGGGGCATGAGCCACCGAAGCCAAAGTCGATCCCCTCAAACCAATTAGCCCAGAGTACGAGCAAGCACGGGAACTGCCTTCCAATACAAACGAAGGAACAAAGGTGGAAGAGCGAGGCCTAGAAACTGATAAATAGACGACAAACGCACACGCCTTCGCATCCACAACCTACCAAAAGCCATACCACTGGATGGCGCACGAAATCGAAAGGCTCCCTAGTCAAAACCAGACATTCCAGCAATGATCCACACAAGAAGAGCCACCACCACCACCACCACCAAAAGGACAAAAAGGTAGGACATAGTAAGCCAAAGTCCTCTCTTCAGGGACTTGGCGGTGGAGGCTATGGTGGTTGCGGTTTCAGCGGTGGTTTTGGTGGCTGTGGTGGCTCATTGGCGGTCTCCTGTTTGGCGGAGGTTGCGCCGCAACCCCGTCGTCTAGCATGAGGCTCCTTGGTCGGCGTGCCCGGGAATTGGGGGTGACCCGGGCGTTCCTTTACATCAACATAATCATCAGACCCGAACCCCACAGCAAGGCCAAACCCACCACCGAGAAAGATGCGGAAACGAAACCAACGCCCACTTTCAAGGGCAACATCCGGCTAAACCTCCAAGGCGAAAGTGAACCGACAAAAGCAAAAACCAACAGAAATAACCAAAAGCCAACCAAGGGAAGATGAAACCCATATCGCAATGGCGCTGAAAAACCCAAACTCCACCATGGGAGAACGCGTGAAGCGAGAGACGCATAAGCCATTTCTTACTGGCTTTGGATTTTAACAGTGTATTCATACAATATATTTTCATTCATGCTGTGTGATGTGAAAAAATAGCTCATGACTTCTATTTGTGGCTATAATTTCCTCGAAATTCATGCAAGTTAATTGATTCTGTTTTGCGGTTTGTTATTTATGTAATCCACTTAATGAGGACATCTCAGTAATTGCATGTAAAAGATTGAAATTATTGATAAAGCAATAATATTATTCTGTTAAGGGACCCATCCCTAATAATTGAACTGTAGTATTATGTCTCATGTTCGAACCTAAGACACATAATCCTCCTACCCCTATCCACGCACTGGCGCTCCTGCCGTGAATTGACAAACTGGGTGCGCGTGCGCCGCATTAAGGTGATTTAGAATTTCTAGTTCGCGCTTTAAGAATTTCTAATACGCGTACTAAGATTTTATAAAATGCACTAAGGTCGCGCACTAAGTTACTAAGTCTTGTTAATCCTCCTTAATTCTCCGTTTTTTTTTTGGTAATTATAAAAAAAAAACTCTGATTTTGGGTTTAGATGAATTTTCATGGTTTCTATGCACTTCGGGTTGGTAAGAAGTTATATTATATGGTAAATAGATAGATAATATTTACTATTATGTAATGAATCGTGAAAAGACTTAATAACATATGAATGATTAAAATATGTGATAAATCTGTGATTTGTAACATTTTTACGAAGTAAATAATAATAATTTTGATATCTTAGTTTTTTGCATGAAAATTAATCGAATGAACTTTATAAATAAAATTTTTATTTTTATTGAGTTAATTTAAATTGTCATTTCATAAGGTAATAATATAAGTATCCGGAAATAATATGATAAATTCATACTATTACCAAATATGTTGAAATATATATGTACAATTTGGTTTCATTTTTCAAATTCGTTATTTTATATCTTAAAATAAAATAAAATCTTAATACTTCATTTCATTTTCATTTTTCATTTTATAAAATATATTTTATGAGAATCCTTACTAGAAGAACGATCAAATACAAGATTCAAATTGTTATCACTGGCTCTAACATTTTGCAAAGCTGCAAATGTTAGATCCTTCGATAAAATCTAATTTTAATGCTTTTTAAGAATGGTAAAGCTGCAAACACCAAAGTTTTTAAGAACTTTATATTGTAAATTTGTAAATAATATAATAATGATATAAGTTTGTTAAATATGATATATATTATTTATGTTTAACTTCATTCAGTGTGTATGTATATTTATTTATTTATTTTTAATAGGCGCACTCACACTCAATGTTTTTGAAAATTGACGCACCCGCGCATCCGCTCTCGCATCGAACTTATGTGATCTAGGTTCGAACTGCAATGTGGGGCATGTCTTAAATTACTTGAATTCATGGCCTGTATTGCTTTTTGTGCGTAATTTTTTTCTTCGCCTGCCATTTTGGTATAATTTGAATCTGCAGATTCAAATGGAAAAACATGTGGTATTATTTCTTTAATGTGATGGGTTTCGATTACTTCTCTACATAGCTATTGTGTTGTTTTTTATCCTTGCTGTCCATCATACTATTTTGGTCATCCATAAGTTTTTGGTTGCTTTTGGAACCCTTTCTCCATAATTCTTTGATATATGATATAGTTTCTACCAAGAACTGATTTAATGATATTGCATCTGTTTTCTACATGCCTGCTTTGCGATATTCTTTTACCTTTTTTATAACTAAGATATTTTTCTTATTTTATTCACCTATGAAGTTTATTATGCAGGAGACACGGAAGCGCTTCGACAAGGCCAGTCTTCTTTATGACCAGGTGATCTTTTACTATAGCCCCTTCATTTTGCATTTGCATTTAGCTTTCTGAATCATTTCCCCAGTCAACTTGAGAGGTTTTTTGGGGGAGGGGGGTGGTGGATTGTTTAAATTCTAGAATTGTTTTCAGTGACACAACATGTCAAATGTGCCCGACAAAAATAGCCTAATGAGCTAAAAGTGTATAGATATAGCCTTGGGGATGCGAAGTGGTTTTCTAACTATAGACTGAAGGGAAGTTTCTTGGAGCAGTATGCCTTCTCTTGAGCAGGCATAATGTGATTAATTCTAAATTTCTCATATACTTATCCTAGATATATGACTGATAACTATTAGGTAGTATGTTGCTACAGGCTCGCGAAAAGTTTTTGTCATTGAGGAAAGGCACAAGGCGTGATGTAGCAACTCTCGTGGAGGAGGTAAGATACTTGAAGCGATGAAGTTAAATTATGTAGGTCATATTATTAAATGCTTTCTCCACATAACTTATTTTGTCTGGAACACATCCAGGAGCTTCACCACGCGCGGTCAACTTTTGAGCAGGCTCGCTTTAATCTGGTGTGTGACAATTTCCGCTTCCTGTTCATTAGATTTTGTCGATGCAAATCAAATTCTCTCAATGCATCGTCACCAAGCCTTATTCTGAATGCTAACCATCCAGGTAACTGCTCTTTCTACTGTTGAAGCAAAAAAAAGATTTGAGTTCTTGGAAGCAGTTAGTGAAACAATGGCTGCTCACCTTCGTTATTTCAAACAGGTAAAATAAGTGGGGAAACCACTTTATTGTTGTGTCGATAGCTTCCTATTTGAAAGCCTTTCATCTTTGATTCCATGTAGGGTTATGAACTGTTGCATCAAATGGAACCATATATTAACCAGGTCTGTCTTTTTTCCTTTTCCCTTTTCTTCGTTGGCTACAGGGTATTTGGGTGTGGACAATCCGTTCTTCATATCAAAGATTTTCTCTGTTCATAGAGCTATAACCAAAAAAAAACTGATTAGTTTTCTTATAATCTGTGCATTATTTTACCCATCTTCTGATTTTGGAGCAATATATGTTTGCCTTCCATGGGTTATCTGAACTCTTTGAGTAGGATAAAGTTTCCTAAATCAGTTGCCGCAAAGGAAAAAAAGGTATCCCCATGAGATGGGAACTCTTGAATTGATGATGCTTATATTGTGCAGGTCTCAACTTATGCGAAGCAATCAAGGGAGAGATCTAATTATGAGCAGGCAGCTCTTAACGAGAGGATGCAAGAGTATAAAAGACAGATTGATAGAGAGAGCAGGTGGTCTTCAAATGCTTCCAGTGGATCTCCAAATGGAGATGGGATACTAGCCATTGGAAGAAGTTCACATAAGATGATAGAGGCCGTCATGCAATCTGCTGCAAAAGGAAAGGTCGAAGAGTATTGACATTTATAATTGTTTTTGGATTGTCATTATTCTGCTAGTCTACCATTTTCTTTTTGTTCTGATTTGAATACTGGTTTGAAGCTTATAAAATCTTTCAGGTTCAAACAATTAGACAAGGTTATCTTTCAAAACGTTCCTCAAGCCTGAGAGGTGATTGGAAAAGAAGGTTCTTTGTTCTTGATAGCAGAGGAATGCTGTACTATTATCGCAAACAAAATAGCAAACCATCTGTGAGTAGATGTCCAGACTTTATATTGGGGCAAAGGGATTTTTTTTAGTTCTTTTTCTTGTTCTCTTTTTATCCCTCATTTTGATTATCATCGCATCTTAGGGGCCTGGTACTCAACTTGCGAATCAAAGGAATAGTTCTGAGTTGGGTTCTGGATTACTCAGTCGTTGGTTATCTTCTCATTATCATGGTGGGGTACACGATGAGAAATCTGTTGCGCATCACACCGTGAATCTGTTGACATCAACAATCAAAGTCGATGCTGACCAGTCAGATTTAAGGTTTTGCTTTCGAATTATATCTCCAACAAAGAACTACACATTGCAGGTCTGTTATCATACCTTAAAGAATGATCTCTTGACAATTTAATGTGCTTATTTTCTGTCAAAACAATATTGGAAACATCCTCTTGATGGTTAATTGTCCGAATGGGTACAACCGTACAAGTGGCTTCTTTAACTTGTCAGTGCAGGCAGAGAGTTCCCTGGATCAAATGGATTGGATTGAGAAAATTACCGGGGTGATTGCATCATTACTAAGCTCTCAGGCTCCTGAAAGGGTGAGTTATGTCTGACGATATTTATACTTTATTGAGCTGTTTGTAGTTTTTCTTAATCTAATTATTGGAATTTGATTATTGATGTTTCAGGGTTTGACTGGTAGTCCGATGGGCAGTGGTCATCATCGATCCACCAGCGAGAGTAGTTCATTTGGAAGTGCCGACTTCGATAATGGAGCAGTTGAAGAATACACGTCCGATAGGTTTGCTTCTGTTCATATAGATTACCCTTCAAGAAGTTCACAACAGCAGAGATCAAGTTTAAAAAGTGAAAAGCCAATTGATGCATTGCGGAAAGTGTGTGGTAACGATAAATGTGCTGATTGTGGTGCTCCTGAGCCAGATTGGGCATCTTTGAATCTGGGTGTTCTCGTCTGCATTGAATGCTCTGGTGTCCACCGGAATCTTGGAGTACATATATCTAAGGTATAGGAAATGGTTGACTATCTCATATGATTTTCCCTGAGGTCTTGTGCACTACCTGTCTTGTACGCTTTTTCTAATGGTGAAAAGTCATGTTGGCGGTGCATACAAGTGGCTGCAGATATTTTATAAATGACTTTTTAGTCACTTGCGATGGTTGAAAACCCAATAAGTTGTCAAACCTGAAAAATAGTAGCTCTTTAGCATCTTGGTGTCGCATGTATGTGCCCTAGTTTTTCATGACCTAGCTTATTGCAACTTAAACTTATGCACCCCTGTTACGGGCCTTGGGCCTAAGGGATTTAGTGGGCATGTTTAAGGGATGTTCTAGAAGGCTTAAGAAGGCCCATATAAGAATTATAAATAGCATGAAGAGGAGAGCTGCTGGATTCTGTTAATTCACTTGAATGTTGTTACATCTTGGCTGGGGATTTACTAGCATTAGGCTAGGGTTACAAAGTATTGTCTATAGTTTTATTGTTGCTTTCCATTCGCACTATTTCAATATTCATATTTGTCACACGGAAAGAAGGTGTGCTATAAGGAAACTTCCATGTATCGATGTATTTACCTTTATTGTACATATGGAGTTAGGAAATTAGATTTCATATGTTAGGAAAGTGAATTAGGTTACCAGTTTGTATGTTGTAAACATCACTATAAAGTGAAGAGAATACAATGAGAAAAGTATTCAACCGGAAAAACAATTGTTCATACCTTCAATTCTTGTGTTTTGTCTGCTGTTTATCATGGTATCACAGCCACTTTGAATAAAAAAAAATTCGTTTTGTCTAGGTCTTTGTTTCTTCGTGGGTTTGGGATTTAGGTTTGCAAATCCCCTGATTTGCTCTCGTTTCTTCGTGTATTTGGGTTTTTTTGATTTGTAAATCGCCTGATTTGCTCTCCTCCGCACATTTGCTCCGTCTGGGTCTGGGTTTTCGTCTTGTTCACGGGATTGAGCTTCTGGTTATTGTTGTCTTCACGAGATTAAATTTTGGTACGCAAATCATCCGCTGATTTGCTCACGTTCGTACCCTGGTCTTGTGAGATGCGTTGGCCATTTTTTTCTCTGAATCTTCGATTTGTTCGCGTCTGAGGGGCTTTATCTGTCAATCAACTGTTTGCTTTGTGAAGCTGCCTTGCGCGCTTGCATCACCTTTGATTTTTGTACTGTTCAATTGTTACGTTTTGGTGTGGAATTTTTTTATTTTTTTTGACAATTGTTGTTGTGGGTCGCATCATGACTACGCAAACTCTTTCTATAAAACTCACGGGTAAGAATTATGCTGCCTGTGAGTTTCAATTCGCATGTTTTTCAAAGGCAAAGCACTTTGGGGACACATTGATTGCTCACCTAAGACTCCTACCAAGGGCAAAGAATTATCTCAATGGGAGACAAATGATGTTCGGATAATTTCATGGATTCTCTCATATGGTTCACAATCTTTGCTGTTTTACCACGTCCAAAACAATGTGGGATTATTTGAAACGGGTATACTATCAAGGCAACACCGCTCGGCGATTTCAAATTGAACTTGACATTGGGAGCTACTCTCATGGTACTCTGACCATGGAGCAATATTACTCTCTTTCTCAATATTTGGCGTGAGTATACGGACATTCTCTGTACGGACATTCCGGACATTCTCTATACTACTGTGTCCCAAGAAACTCTCCGTGCTCTTCATGAAATTCATGAGGTTAGTCAACGGGATCAGTTTCTCATGAAATTGCGTCCTGAATTTAAGAATACTCGTGCTGGATTGCTGAACCGCCACCCTGTTTCATCTTTAGATTTGTGTTTTGGCGAACTTATGCGAGAAGAGCAGCGCTTGGCCACTCATGCCACTCTTAACTCTTCCCCGGTTGCTTCTGATGTTGTTAATGTTGCTTATGCTGCGCACGACAAATCTCAAAGTCGTGGTTCCATTAAGTATTACAGTTGTAAGGGTTACGACCATATTACTCGTCATTGTGACAAGAAATTTTGCAATTATTGTAAACAAAAGGATCACATCATTGCTGACTGGTGTGCGCTTATCGTGTACGCCCAAATTAACCCCACTCAATCCTCAAGATTGATAACAATAATGTAGTAGCGTGAGTAGGGATCGATCCCACGAGGAGGTGTGAATTCTTGTGTTAATGAAAATCAAAATCAAAAGAATAAAAGATGGGGTTGTGAATGAATTATACTAATTAAAATTAAAACTAAAGATTAAAGTAACGGAAGTTATTCTTGGTATCGGTCGACTCTTCCTTGGAATTATCATCTATTTCATCGATTCACAAAAGACTCAATTTTTCATATGAATATTCATCGTTGGACGTTTAATCCAATAATCAAAGTCCTATCTCACCTTACGTGTAGTTAAGTAGCCCAAGCGTTCTAGTTTAACCCTTATCAAACAATCAATCAAAATACAAGCGATTAAGATTTAAATTGATGATAGCATATGAACTAGTGAGATCGATGACGCTAAACAACATAATCCAAGCGTCTATGTTTAATCTAGTCAAGTGTTCTTCCTAAGAATTTAACAAACTCACAAGCGGAATTTAATTAATCTTAGTTGCTTCGTAAATTAGAGGGATCAAACGATTCCGTATTTGATATCTAATTTAGCGTTAGATTTCATGCAAGTTATTAGGTTGTCAATCCAATAAACAAACACAACAATCATATCAATAAAATCAGAAAAACTCTTGATACTCAATAAAATTGATAATTAAAGCGTAAGAATCTCCCCAAGATAAATAAATCCAAGGATTTGTCTTCCTCAACCAAGAATTAGAACTAGCTAGACATAATCTAAGATAAAGCAATAAATAAAAACAAGGGAAAGAAAACTAATCCAATCTCCGCTCGTCGAGGTGTCAATCCCGCCTTCGCTTCGATCTTCGTAGCGTTCTTCAACAAAATTGAGAGAAAAATTATAAAACTATCCTAAACTACTCTACCCTAACTATCTAGATGGTTAAAAGGTCTGAATTTCGAGTATATATGCATTGGGAGGCTGATGGAGTAGGTTAGAATCCATGTGGGAAGGAAAGAAATCAAGTTTTTTAATTTTCCAAAAGTCTTCAGGCGTAATTACGCGTATAATGGCGTAGCTACGCCTAGACATGCCGTAGCGTTGGCGTAATTACGCCTGTGAATGGCGTAATTACGCCTGTCCATCATTTTTCTGGCGAGTTTTGTATTTTGGCCATAACTTTCACATACGAACTCCGAATTCGACGAGTCAGCTGTCCACGCGAAGATAACTCAAAGTTCTACAACTTTTATATGGACCACATTCCCAAAACTTGGCTGGAATACATAGAAATTTGAGGAGAAAGGAGCAACATGTGTCTTTGATTCCGGTTTTTTCCTCTTTTCTTCAACTTTATTGCTTCTTTCATCATTTTAGCTTGATTTCTTCACGTTTCCCTACATTTACACAAATATACGATTAGGTAGCATATGTATCAATTTATCCATCAAAATATACCAAATCGTAGATAATTAAGCGCAATAGATGTGTCTATTTCTAGTCACATCAAACACCCCCATACTTAAACTTTACTCGACCTCGAGTAAATCAGACAAAACTAAAATCTTTTTGCTTGGCTCATAGCATCAAAACAAACTAACTTGTCCTCACTTTTATGCCTCAACAATTATAAACATGCATAGTAATGAAAGGCGGTGAAAAATTAACAGTGGAACAATTTCAATCCCTATACATTTCATACTCAACAAAATAGTGAACGTGTGTGTGTGGTCATAAACAAGTGTTGTGTACAAATTATAGTTCCAAAATATGTAAATCCACAATAGTTCAAGTCATACACTAACACAAGTATAAGCTCACTTGCACACTCTTCTCCACTATCTTAGCTACTTTGCAAACATAAATCAAGTAGGTCTTTATTAGCTTGTAGCTTGGCCTAGGTATTGGCTTATGAAAGAAAGGGTAAGGATATTCAAACAAGAGAGTATGATGAAATGCACACTAAAAGCTTCTCTTCTTGTATGAATTTTCAAACCTTGTTCATTTTTTTCAAGGTTTATTTCAACATTTTTCTTCTTTAGTGCCTTGACTCCCCTTGGAGTCATATTTTTATCTATTTTCTCAAGGCATTCCTTTTTCTTTCATGCATTCCATTCTTTTGACAATTAAGCTCACAAATATACTTCAATGATTCCCAAGTGCATTTGAATGAAATACATCATACTCCCTTAAAAGGTATGGATTAAAATCACATTTAGGCTCATTAGGGAAGGATGATAAGCTAGTCAAGGAATGTTGAATGGGGGTCTTGAGTATGCTTAGCATACTCCCATTCTTTTACATTAAGGCTCAAAAAGGGTACTAGAGATTGATTTTGTTTACATGGTAGGCTTGAAAGGCTCAAACGCATCAAAGATTGCCTATATCACTTTCATGTTTGCAAGTAGTCTAGACATACGCCTCAAAGAGCATGTAGTTAAGTTCTAGCATGTATTAGAGACTTCTTAAGACTATCACAAAGTTTACACAATCTTCACTAAGCTATGCACACTTCACAAGCCATGACAATAATGTGCTCAAAATATTCAACTACTAAGTTAAAGTAAACTTTGCATTAGAGTTCAAAGTGTTCCAAGGTTAACAATTCACCTGTTCAAAAGCATGCATGATATCAATTAGGTTTCATCATGGGCTAGTGATTCTAAGCATGTGTTCATTACTTATGAGCTCAAAATTTTAAATTTTTCGATTTTTTTGTATTTTTGAAATAAGAAAAACAATAACACACTACTAATCCCTCCCCCATACTTAAATCTTACATTGTCCCCAATGTAAGGCAAAAATACAAGAAAAGAGAAAAGTCTAACTACTAAAGCAATAAAAAATAAAAGTAAAAGGGAGAAAGGAAACTAACTCCCCTTGGGTTGCCTCCCAAGCAGCGCCTCTGTTTAATGTCGGTGGCCCGACGCCAATCTTCTCGCTTAAGACGATGCCTATTTGCCTTGAACCTCTTGGAGGGTTTTTGTCTTTTCACTATGTCGCCTTCCTCCAAAGAAGTCAGTTGAGGTCGATCAAGATCTACCTCATGGCATCCTTTAACTTGTCGTCCCCTATGCTCGCCTTTGGGAATCTCATTCTGGTAAGATTCCTTGTTATCCACATCGACCTCTGTTTGTTCTTCAAGTATTGATGGCATCAGTACCATCGTTTCTGGAGTTTCTACCTCTTTGCCACTGTCCAAGGTGTTGTCTTCGAAAAAATAGTCCCAAGGATCCATTTCAACACAGTACTCTATCGCCGACTCCTCTTCCACATCACTTGATTCATCTAAGTATTCAACATAGCTCTCAGTTGGAAACTTACCTTGCGGAGTTGTAGGATATACAAGCTCCTTTTCTTCTATTGGCACATGTATCTCCACTTCTAGCTCGGGTGGCATCAGTACCACCTTCTCCATAGTCTCCTCTTCTTCATCACTCCATGATTCGAATGCAATCATGGTCTCCTTTTGTGCTGCTATCCGATCGGCTGATCTTATTATTTGCTCCATTTGGTTACCCAAATTCTGAGTGCTAGCCCTGAATTCCTGTTGAAATTGCAAAGTACTATCATTAAGTTTTGAAAGAAGATCCTCTAAAGACTCACCAGGGGTATGATATTGAGGTTGTTGCGGCCATGGCGAATATTGTGGTATGTATGGCGGTAGATAGGACTGCATGTAAGGTGGAGGTGGGCTCATCCATTGATTGTCATAGTTGAGATTGGGATGATCACTCCAACTTGAGTTGTATGTTCTTTGTCCACTCCCTACGCCAAGTTGGTGCACAAGATACGCCAATTCGTCTAGTCGCCTATAGTCCTCCATGAAAAGATCCAATTTTTAAGAAATCAACCTGTAAGCACGAACAAACAAGAGTAGCGGTGTGGGGGAAAGAAAGAAATAAAACGAAATAGAGAAAAAAAAACAGAAAATATTAACACAAAAATATACAACGCCTCCCCGGCAACGGCGCCAAAATTTGGTGTGCGCTTATCGTGTACGCCCCAATTAACCCCACTCAATCCTCAAGATTGATAACAATAATGTAGTAGCGTGAGTAGGGATCGATCCCACGAGGAGGTGTGAATTCTTGTGTTAATGAAAATCAAAATCAAAAGAATAAAAGATGGGGTTGTGAATGAATTATACTAATTAAAATTAAAACTAAAGATTAAAGTAACGGAAGTTATTCTTGGTATCGGTCGACTCTTCCTTGGAATTATCATCTATTTCATCGATTCACAAAAGACTCAATTTTTCATATGAATATTCATCGTTGGACGTTTAATCCAATAATCAAAGTCCTATCTCACCTTACGTGTAGTTAAGTAGCCCAAGCGTTCTAGTTTAACCCTTATCAAACAATCAATCAAAATACAAGCGATTAAGATTTAAATTGATGATAGCATATGAACTAGTGAGATCGATGACGCTAAACAACATAATCCAAGCGTCTATGTTTAATCTAGTCAAGTGTTAAATTAAAATTAAAGATTAAACTAATGAAAGCGATTCTTGGTATCGGTCGACTCTTCCTTAGAATTATCATCTATTTCATCGATTCACAAAAGACTCAATTTTTCATATGAATATTCATCGTTGGACGTTTAATCCAATAATCAAAGTCCTATCTCACCTTACGTTTAGTTAAGTAGCCCAAGCGTTCTAGTTTAACCCTTATCAAACAATCAATCAAAATACAAGCGATTAAGATTTAAATCGATGATAGCATATGAACTAGTGAGATCGATGAAGCTAAACAACATAATCCAAGCGTCTATGTTTAATCTAGTCAAGTGTTCTTCCTAAGAATTTAACAAACTCACAAGCGGAAATTCATCAATCTTAGTTGCTTCGTAAATTAGAGGGATCAAACGATTCCGTATTTGATATCTAATTTAGCGTTAGATTTCATGCAAGTTACTAGGTTGTCAATCCAATAAACAAACATCAATCATATCAACAAAATCAGAAAAACTCTTGATATTCAATAAAATTAATATATAAAGCGTATGAATCTCCCCAAGATAAATAATTCCAAGGATTTGTCTTCCTCAACCAAGAATTAAAAACTAGCTAGACATAATCTAATAAAAACAATAAATAAAAGCAAGGGAAAGAATACTAATCCGATCTCCGCTCGTCGAGGTGTCAATCCCGCCTTCGCTTCGATCTTCGTAGCCGTTCTTCAACAAAATTGAAAAGAAAATATAAAACTATCCTAAACTACTCTACCCTAGCTATCTAGATGGTTAAAAGGTCTGAATTTCGAGTATATATGTATTGGGAGGCTGATGGAGTAGGTTAGAATCCATGTGGGAAGGAAAGAAATCAAGTTTTTTTAATTTTCCAAAAGTCTTCAGGCGTAATTACGCGTATAATGGCGTAGCTACGCCTAGACATGCCGTAGCGTTGGCGTAATTACGCCTGTGAATGGCGTAATTACGCCTGTCCATCATTTTTCTGGCGAGTTTTGTATTTTGGCCGTAACTTTCACATACGAACTCCGAATTCGACGAGTCAGCTGTCCGCGCGAAGATAACTCAAAGTTCTACAACTTTTATATGGACCACATTCCCAAAACTTGGCTGGAATACATAGAAATTTGAGGAGAAAGGAGCAACATGTGTCTTTGATTCCGGTTTTTTTCCTCTTTTCTTCAACTTTATTGCTTCTTTCATCATTTTAGCTTGATTTCTTCACCTTTCCCTACATTTACACAAATATACGATTAGGTAGCATATGTATCAATTTATCCATCAAAATATACCAAATCGTAGACAATTAAGTGCAATAGATGTGTCTATTTCTAGTCACATCAAACACCCCCATACTTACTCTTTACTCGACCTCGAGTAAATCAGACAAAACTAAAATCTTTTTGCTTGGCTCATAGCATCAAAACAAACTAACTTGTCCTCACTTTTATGCCTCAACAATTATAAACATGCATAGTAATGAAAGGCGGTGAAAAATTAACAGTGGAACAATTTCAATCCCTATACATTTCATACTCAACAAAATAGTGAACGTGTGTGTGTGGTCATAAACAAGTGTTGTGTACAAATTATAGTTCCAAAATATGTAAATCCACAATAGTTCAAGTCATACACTAACACAAGTATAAGCTCACTTGCACACTCTTCTCCACTATCTTAGCTACTTTGCAAACATAAATCAAGTAGGTCTTTATTAGCTTGTAGCTTGGCCTAGGTATTGGCTTATGAAAGAAAGGGTAAGGATATTCAAACAAGAGAGTATGATGAAATGCACACTAAAAGCTTCTCTTCTTGTATGAATTTTCAAACCTTGTTCATTTTTTTCAAGGTTTATTTCAACATTTTTCTTCTTTAGTGCCTTGGCTCCCCTTGGAGTCATATTTTTATCTATTTTCTCAAGGCATTCCTTTTTCTTTCATGCATTCCATTCTTTTGACAATTAAGCTCACAAATATACTTCAATGATTCCCAAGTGCATTTGAATGAAATACATCATACTCCCTTAAAAGGTATGGATTAAAATCACATTTAGGCTCATTAGGGAAGGATGATAAGCTAGTCAAGGAATGTTGAATGGGGGTCTTGAGTATGCTTAGCATACTCCCATTCTTTTACATTAAGGCTCAAAAAGGGTACTAGAGATTGATTTTTGTTTACATGGTAGGCTTGAAAGGCTCAAACGCATCAAAGATTGCCTATATCACTTTCATGTTTGCAAGTAGTCTAGACATACGCCTCAAAGAGCATGTAGTTAAGTTCTAGCATGTATTAGAGACTTCTTAAGACTATCACAAAGTTACACAATCTTCACTAAGCTATGCACACTTCACAAGCCATGACAATAATGTGCTCAAAATATTCAACTACTAAGTTAAAGTAAACTTTGCATTAGAGTTCAAAGTGTTCCAAGGTTAACAATCACCTATGTTCAAAAGCATGCATGATATCAATTAGGTTTCATCATGGGCTAGTGATTCTAAGCATGTGTTCATTACTTATGAGCTCAAAATTTTAAATTTTTCGATTTTTTTGTATTTTTGAAATAAGAAAAACAATAACACACTACTAATCCCTCCCCCATACTTAAATCTTACATTGTCCCCAATGTAAGACAAAAATAGAAGAAAAGAGAAAAGTCTAACTAGTAAAGCAATAAAAATAAAAGGGAGAAAAGAAACTAACTCCCCTTGGGTTGCCTCCCAAGCAGCGCCTCTGTTTAACGTCGGTGGCCCGACGCCAGTTCTCTCGCTTAAGGCGATGCCTATTCGCCTTGCACCTCTTGGAGGGTTTTTGTCTTTTCACTATGTCGCCTTCCTCCAAAGAAGTCAGTTGAGGTCGATCAAGATCTACCTCGTGGCATCCTTTAACTTGTTGTCCCCTATGCTCGCCTTTGGGAATCCCATTCTGGTGAGATTCCTTGTTATCCACCTCAATCTCTGTTTGTTGTTCAAGTATTGATGGCCTCAGTACCATCGTTGCTGGAGTTTCTACCTCTTTGCCACTGTCCAAGGTGATGTTGTCTTCGAAAAAATAGTCCCAAGGATCCATTTCATCATAGTATTCTTTCGCCGAATCCTCTTCCACAGCACATGATTCATCTAAGTAATCAACATAGTTCTCAGTTGGAAACATACCATTCGGAGTTGTAGGATGTACAAGCTCCTTTTCTTCTATTGGCACATGTGTCTCCTCTTCTAGCTCGGGTGGCATCAGTACCACCTTCTCCATAGTCTCTTCTTCTTCATCACTCCATGATTTGAATGCAATCATGGTCT
Organism: Haberlea rhodopensis; assembly: GCA_907163345.1. Lineage (NCBI taxonomy): Eukaryota > Viridiplantae > Streptophyta > Magnoliopsida > Lamiales > Gesneriaceae > Haberlea > Haberlea rhodopensis. The sequence goes on along the minus strand of CAJQUN010000815.1, from coordinate 158,561 downwards.
CCTTTTGTGCTGCTATCCGATCGATCGATCTTATTAGTTGCTCCATTTGGTTACCCAAATTCTGAGTGCTAGCCCTGAATTCCTGTTGAAATTGCAAAGTACTATCAGTAAGTTTTGAAACAAGATCCTCTAAAGACTCACCAGGGGTATGGTATTGAGGTTGTTGTGGCCATGGCGGGTATTGTGGTATGTATGGCGGTAGGGTGGACTGCATGTAAGGTGGAGGTGGGCTCATCCATTGATTGCCATAGTTGAGATTGGGATGATCACTCCAACTTGAATTGTATGTTCTTTGTCCACTCCCTACGCCAAGTTGGTGCACAAGATACGCCAATTCGTCTAGTCGCCTATAGTCCTCCATGAAAAGATCCAATTTTTAAGAAATCAACCTGTAAGCACGAACAAACAAGAGTAGCGGTGTGGGGGAAAGAAAGAAATAAAACGAAATAGAGAAAAAAAACAGAAAATATTAACACAAAAATATACAACGCCTCCCCGGCAACGGCGCCAAAATTTGGTGCGGCGCTTATCGTGTACGCCCAAATTAACCCCACTCAATCCTCAAGATTGATAACAATAATGTAGTAGCGTGAGTAGGGATCGATCCCACGAGGAGGTGTGAATCTTTGTGTTAATGAGAATCAAAGTCAAAACAATAACAAAAGATGGGGTTGTGAGTGATTGAATTATACTACTTAAATTAAAATTAAAGATTAAACTAATGAAAGCGATTCTTGGTATCGGTCGACTCTTCCTTAGAATTATCATCTATTTCATCGATTCACAAAAGACTCAATTTTTCATATGAATATTCATCGTTGGACGTTTAATCCAATAATCAAAGTCCTATCTCACCTTACGTTTAGTTAAGTAGCCCAAGCGTTCTAGTTTAACCCTTATCAAACAATCAATCAAAATACAAGCGATTAAGATTTAAATCGATGATAGCATATGAACTAGTGAGATCGATGAAGCTAAACAACATAATCCAAGCGTCTATGTTTAATCTAGTCAAGTGTTCTTCCTAAGAATTTAACAAACTCACAAGCGGAAATTCATCAATCTTAGTTGCTTCGTAAATTAGAGGGATCAAACGATTCCGTATTTGATATCTAATTTAGCGTTAGATTTCATGCAAGTTACTAGGTTGTCAATCCAATAAACAAACATCAATCATATCAACAAAATCAGAAAAACTCTTGATATTCAATAAAATTAATATATAAAGCGTATGAATCTCCCCAAGATAAATAATTCCAAGGATTTGTCTTCCTCAACCAAGAATTAAAAACTAGCTAGACATAATCTAATAAAAACAATAAATAAAAGCAAGGGAAAGAATACTAATCCGATCTCCGCTCGTCGAGGTGTCAATCCCGCCTTCGCTTCGATCTTCGTAGCCGTTCTTCAACAAAATTGAAAAGAAAATATAAAACTATCCTAAACTACTCTACCCTAGCTATCTAGATGGTTAAAAGGTCTGAATTTCGAGTATATATGTATTGGGAGGCTGATGGAGTAGGTTAGAATCCATGTGGGAAGGAAAGAAATCAAGTTTTTTTAATTTTCCAAAAGTCTTCAGGCGTAATTACGCGTATAATGGCGTAGCTACGCCTAGACATGCCGTAGCGTTGGCGTAATTACGCCTGTGAATGGCGTAATTACGCCTGTCCATCATTTTTCTGGCGAGTTTTGTATTTTGGCCATAACTTTCACATACGAACTCCGAATTCGACGAGTCAGCTGTCCACGCGAAGATAACTCAAAGTTCTACAACTTTTATATGGACCACATTCCCAAAACTTGGCTGGAATACATAGAAATTTGAGGAGAAAGGAGCAACATGTGTCTTTGATTCCGGTTTTTTCCTCTTTTCTTCAACTTTATTGCTTCTTTCATCATTTTAGCTTGATTTCTTCACCTTTCCCTACATTTACACAAATATACGATTAGGTAGCATATGTATCAATTTATCCATCAAAATATACCAAATCGTAGACAATTAAGTGCAATAGATGTGTCTATTTCTAGTCACATCACTTGGGCTACTTAACTAAACGTAAGGTGAGATAGGACTTTGATTATTGGATTAAACGTCCAACGATGAATATTCATATGAAAAATTGAGTCTTTTGTGAATCGATGAAATAGATGATAATTCTAAGGAAGAGTCGACCGATACCAAGAATCGCTTTCATTAGTTTAATCTTTAATTTTAATTTAAGTAGTATAATTCAATCACTCACAACCCCATCTTTTGTTATTGTTTTGACTTTGATTCTCATTAACACAAAGATTCACACCTCCTCGTGGGATCGATCCCTACTCACGCTACTACATTATTGTTATCAATCTTGAGGATTGAGTGGGGTTAATTTGGGCGTAATTACGCGTATAATGGCGTAGCTACGCCTAGACATGCCGTAGCGTTGGCGTAATTACGCCTGTGAATGGCGTAATTACGCCTGTCCATCATTTTTCTGGCGAGTTTTGTATTTTGGCCATAACTTTCACATACGAACTCCGAATTCGACGAGTCAGCTGTCCACGCGAAGATAACTCAAAGTTCTACAACTTTTATATGGACCACATTCCCAAAACTTGGCTGGAATACATAGAAATTTGAGGAGAAAGGAGCAACATGTGTCTTTGATTCCGGTTTTTTCCTCTTTTCTTCAACTTTATTGCTTCTTTCATCATTTTAGCTTGATTTCTTCACGTTTCCCTACATTTACACAAATATACGATTAGGTAGCATATGTATCAATTTATCCATCAAAATATACCAAATCGTAGATAATTAAGCGCAATAGATGTGTCTATTTCTAGTCACATCACTGACTGCCCTACGCGTCCTCAGAATCGGCGTGTCAAGGCCTTTCATGTGGCCGCTGCTCTCTCTGCCTCGGGTTCAGCCTCGGCCAGCACCAATCTTCCAGCCGCCACTTCGCAGCCCCTTACACCCGATTTGGTCCAGCAGATGATCCTTTCGGCTTTCTCTGTAGAGGTCTTCAAGGCAGTGGTAAGATTTTTTCATCTCCTTGGTTTGTGGATTTTGGAGCGTCAAATCATATGACTAGTTTTCCTACTTGTTTGCGCAGAATTCGCAAATATATTGGTACTCAACATATTTAGATAGCTAATGGTCATAATCTTCCGATTACATATGTTGGTGATATTAACTCTTCCTTTCCTCATGTATTTATATCTCCTGGACTATCTACGAGTTTGATCTTTGTTGGTCAGTTGGTTGACAATAATTGCACTGAATTTCTCACATGATGGTTGTCTTGTGCCGGATCAGGTGTCGGGGAAGGTGATAGCGAGGGGGCCTAAAGTGGGACGTCTGTTCCTCTGCAGTTTACAGTGTCACCTACTTTATTTTTGTCTTGTTTTACTGTTTCGAATGAGCCTGTTTATTGGCATAAACGCTTGGGTCATCCGAATAATATTGTTTTATCACATTTAATGAAGCATGGTTTTTTGGGGAATACACCTCAATTTTCTAATTCTTCTTTATTGCTTGATTGCTCTACTTGCAAACTTGAGAAAAGTAAGATATTACCATTTCCGACTCATAGTAGTCGTACTAATGCGCTTTTTGAGCTTATTCATATTGATATATGGGGTATTGCTCATGTTGCTTCACATGCTAGTTATAATAAAAAAGACATACATACTGAATTACCTTGGAACATACTTTTTGTTTACGATGTTGTGTTACAAGACAATGGCAGGGGTAAATGTCAAATTGGAGTTATGGAGAGAGACATTGGAATCAACTGGTTTTAGATTAAGTAGATCTAAAACGGAATATATGGAGTGCAGATTTAGTGGTCGTACCTTTCGGGATTCTGGTGTTGTAACACTCGGTGGTCAAGATGTATCGATGAGCAACAAGTTTCGATACCTAGGTTCAGTTATCCAAAAGGATTGAGAGATTGACAGTGACGTCAATCACAAGATCCAAGCTGGCTGGTTGAAAGGGAGAAATGTTACCGGAGTTCTATGTGATCGTAATATCCCGCTGATATTGAAGGGAAAATTTTATAGAACCGCTGTTAGACCCACAATGTTGTATGCGACGGAATGCTGGGAACTCAAGAGGAATTACATCCAAAAGATGAGTGTGACAGAGAAGTGTATGCTTCGTTGGATGTGCGGTAAGACCAGAAGAGATAAAATAAGGAACGAAGATATTCGAAGTGGTGTAGGTGTAGCTTGTATAGAAGAAAAGATACAAGAAAGCCGCTTACGCTAGTTTGGTCACGTTCGACATAAACTCAGTTGTGCACCTGCGCGTCAAGTAGAGTCCATGGATTTCGGCCAGTTCACGAGAGCGAGAGAACTACCGAAGAAGATATGACTCGAAGTTATACGCAAAGACTTGGAGCGCAAGGGATTACCGAAGATGTTTTGACCTATAGAAAGAAGCGTTTAATAAGGTAGACGGCCGTAGATAAGGCCTCAACCCAAAAGGTAGGCAACACTGGAGACTCTAAGAGCAAGGTTCGAACCATATCTAACAACAACAACAACTAAGCCTTTAATCGTTTTCCATCTCAGCCCTTGCACTTTGAATCTCCATATTTCGATTGCATGGCACAGATCCGAACTATCATACACTTCTTTCGGTAGTACGTGTTTTGTCCATCTACACTCTCACGAGCGCCACAAACTTTCTAGTTGGGTCCTACATCAGATGGATGTCAAAAATGTCTTTTTACATGGTGACCTTCAAGAAGACATTTATATGACTGCTCTACCGAGGATGCTTTCTACGCCTTCCTCGAATGCTTGTAAGCTCCGACGGTCTCTCCATGGTTTGAAACAAGCACCTCGTGCTTGGTTTGACAAATTTCTTACCACGCTTCTCCGTCTCTCCTTTGTTCAAAGTCAGTATGGTTCTTTATTATTTTTTTGCAAATGACATTGTTCTTCTTTTGGTGTATGTCGACGATATTGTTATCAAAGGATCTGACTCCCCTTGATCTCTGAGTTACAACAGCATCTTCAACGCTCGTTTCATATGAAGGATTTGGGCCCTTTGCATTATTTTTTAGGTCTTGAGGTGTTATCTACTCCCGCTGGTACGCTCTTGAACCAACACAAATACACCCAAGATTTGATCTCCTTGGCGGGTCTTCAACATGGCCACCCCGCTGATACTCTATTGAAAGTCAATGTTAAATACCATAATGATGAGGGAGAGTTCCTCTCGGATCCCTCGATTTATCGTCAACTAGTTGTGAGTCTAAATTATCTGACGATTACTCGTCCTGACGTCTCTTTTGCTGTTCAACAAGTTAGTCAATTTATGTAGGCCCCTCGCCATCTACATCTTACAGCCGTTCAACGGGTGTCTAAGTCCTCATCTGAATCAGAATATCGATCAATGTCCTCGGCTTGTTCTGAGATTGTATGGTTGCGCCGGTTATTGGCTAAGCTTAGCTTATGTCAACATTCGCCTACTACTCCTCATGTTGATAATAAAATTGTTGTTCGAATCACAGCTAATTCAGTGTATCATGAGCATACCAAGCACATTGAAGTGGACTGTCAATATATCCATGAGGCCTACGATTATAATTGTTCTCACTCTGCCATACACTCCTTCAACTCTTCAAACCGCTGACATCTTCACCAAGGCACTGTCTCGTCCTCGTCGTGATTTCCTTGTCAGCGTACTGCTTTCCAATCTCCATCAATTTGAGGGGTGATGTTACACGGAAATATTGTGTGCTATAAGGAAACTTCCATGTATCGATGTATTTACCTTTAAAGTGAATTAGGTTACCAGTTTGTATATTGTAAACATCACTATAAAGTGAAGAGAATACAATGAGAAAAGTATTTAACCTGAAAACAATTGTTCATACCTTCAATTCTTGTGTTTTGTCTGCTGTTTATCAATATTTCCAGAATTTCTTGTGTTATTCCCCCTGCAATTATATATTGTTCATTAATCGATTTGAGTAGGTAGAATCAGTTCCCTAACAACCCCATTCACGGGAATGTAAAATGGGACTAAAGAGAGGTAGTCTTAGTTCACTGTTTCATTGTATGTTTGATGATGGTGATGTTGTGATCTATTTTTTATTTGCCACAATGTTTTATCTGGATTTTTCACACCCAGGATATTGTGATCAATATATTGGCTTTCCATGCAGGTTAGATCACTGACTCTCGATTTCAAAGTCTGGGAACCATCAGTTATAAATCTATTTCAATCTCTGGGCAACACCTTTGCAAACACGGTGTGGGAGGAATTACTGCAGCCAAAGGGTGTATTCCAGGTTGATCTTGTCCCTACAAGGTAAAGCTTCTCCATTGCTGAATTTAGCATTTATCTGCTCATGTTAATCGTTTTGAATATAATTCTTGCTTAAGTCAATAATTGATTCATTTCTTAATACTGAAGCTTGTATCGACCTAATAAACAACAAAGGCTTTGCTTCAGCAAGCCCAATCCCGCAGATTCAATTTCTACAAAAGAGAAATTTATTCACGCCAAGGTAAGCTTCTTACTGTACCTTGATCCTTATCTTAGATTTTGCTGCTATTTTTCCTTGCCTTTTAGGCATGAAAGCTCCGTAAAGTTTTGATGTGAAATAATTTGCAGACCTTAGTTGTGCCTTTTCATCATAAAGATATTAATGGAACCCAAGGGATCAACACCCTTTTATGTTACCTTGCTGTTAAGCAATTTATGCAGATTCCTATCTACTGGTGATCTACACAATTCTACTATACATTAGATGGTTAAGAATTTATCACAGGTTTAGTTATTCAATTAGCAAAATCGCCTTGAAGCATCAAATTTCTTACATATATATTGGGTAAATAATGCCAAATGTATACAAAGATGATCAAGATCGTGAACTCTTCCTCCCTAGCACCTGGTAATGTGCGACTTATCAAATCTGCTTCTTGACTTGAGAACGCAGAAACGTTATTTCCTTTTTGCAGTACGCGGAGAAGGTTTTTGTTCGGAAGCCCAAGCAGAATCATTCAGTGGCACAACAAATGTGGGATGCTGTTCGTACCAATGACAAGAAAGCCATGTATTGGCTCATAGTTAACTCTGAGCCCGATCTAAATGCTTTTTCCGAGCGAGGGACTTGTAACTCTTCTCTTACCCTTGCGAAAGTTATGATGTTGCAAGAACAATCTGCCCTTGACCCCTACTCCAGCTGCTTGGATTCTGAGGTGTTGGACAAGACATTTTCAGGCTCATTAAATGTAGCAAGTACAAGTGGAGGCAATAATTATACGGAGGATGTTGATGGGTGGTCTTTGCTTCACCTAGCCTGCGAAACTGCAGATATTGGAATGATAGAGCTTCTCTTGCAGTATGGTGCAAACATAAATGCTGCTGATTCAAGGGGACAGACAGCCGTTCATCGTTGTATTACTAGAGGCAAACACTCATTCGTGAAGCTTCTTTTGACAAGGTATGTACATACTTGGTTAACTAATCTCGCGTAAAATATTTGTTCTGTATAACGTCTGATTGAATAAAATGGATCAGAAGTGTGAGCTTGCGTAATTGTTAGCAGTATTATGTAATTCCTTACTTTGTGGTTGCATGAAAATTTTGCATTCACCTCAGGAGAGCAGATCATAAAGCGGTGGACGATCAAGGTAAAACCCCTCTTCAGCTTGCGGTGGAATCAAATGTTGAGGACAGTGAGGTGCTGGCTTTACTGTCAGACTCGCGGGGATGATAAGTTAAACAAAGAATGTGAAAAATGTTTGATTTACGTGGAATAGGTTAGTGATTGGGTTTGTAGTTGTAATTATTATATATGTATTCATGGCTAAAGGAATTATTAACTTAAGATTGCATATCCATGAGAGGAGGCTGCTGGTTGGTTTTCAATTCAGAATGAGTGGCCGTTTATTCGAAATTCGTACCTAATCTTATGACACAATATCTATCGGCCTCGATTATTTTGGAGCCGTTAGATCTTGCTTTAGGGCATTACTCTAAGACCTTGATCGATTTTCCCATCCAATCTTCTCGAGCGCGTGTGTGTACATTAAGACAAGGGTCGACTTCCCATCCAATCCTCTCCGGCGTGTGTATATATATATATATATATATATATGTATATTATATTAATCACTATAATTACAACTTTGTATCTTTTTTTCGCAAAGCGATATATATTCATATTCTTAATTCCACATGAGGAAAAAAAAAAAGACCACGATAAGACATTTTCCATTAATATAGTCATTTCAGCATAAATTCTCATGTCGACCGATCAACGGTTCAAAATCATTCTTCGACTTATAAACGGTTCACAGAGACCCGTCCTATCTTCGGAGCACAATGTTCGATGTCCCGCTTTCGGCCTCGGGATAGTGACTCCAGCTAAATTCATTGGTTGGCATGGGTCCAGCAGTGTTTTTATCATAAGTCTTTTTTTTTTATTGACCAAAAATTGGAATATTGGTTAGCTTGGGCTAGACGACCCTGTTCTTTATTAAATTATATACTATTTATTACCAAAATTCTACCTAACCTAAGGAACATGTTATTTCAATATTTTTTTATATAATTAATCAGCCATTTGAAATTGGGGATATGAGTATCCTCCCATGATACTAGTGGAGATTTCACTACTCGGTTTCAAGAAAGTTGAGCTCAACCAACGATACTCTTGTTAAACGAGTTGGATATTAAGGTGTAATGGTGTTCCATATATCTTCAATACCTTGCAACATACTTTCATCTGATTCTCACACGGTTCTTCATTATCAAGTTTTGGAAGTTGGTTTCTCTGGATCGTCAATAGTGATTATACCCTAGTTTCAGCTGTTGGCTTCTTTGTTACTTGTTATTACTCTACGATGGAGAAGAAAAGCCATGTACTTGGTGTTTGCAGGTGTAAAGCCTTCTTATGTATGGTCGTACTGTATATTTTGTACTTGAATATCATCTCTGCACAATGCTCAAGTAGGATGAGTGAGCCTCCATTACAATTTCATGTGCCAGACTTGAAGAATAAGTTTCGAAGGATTTGTTTGAGCATATTGTTTGGCATCATAACAGGATTGATTTGCGCCCTTGTCTTTGCCTTGCTGGTCAGGTGCTTCGTCAAATACATCAACAGCACCCCAATTCTTAAAGGCCCCCTTGTATTTTCTCTCCAAATTCCTTCCAACACACTAAAATCAGCTCTTTCGAATGAACCCCAGTTGCTGGGGTCAAGCCCCAGTGGAAAGTATTACAGAGCTGTCCTTGACAATGGCCTCACTGTTGCTGTCAAGAGGCTCGACCTCTTTGACGAAGTTCAGACCAACGCAACAAAGAAAAAAATACGGCAAGAACTTGAACTTCTTGCTTGCCTTAGACATAGGAATTTGATGAGTTTGAGGGCGCATGTCCGCGAATCATGCGGGTATTCACTGGTTTATGACTACGTGCCAACCGGAAGTCTTGAAGATGTCACAAAAAGAGTGAGGGAGAATCAGTTGCAACTTAAGTGGGAGATCCGTCTTCATATTGCGGTTGGAATTGTCAAAGGGCTGCATTATCTTCATTTTACTTGCGATCCTAAAAGACTGCACTACAATTTGAAACCGTCTAATGTAATCCTTGATACGGAATTTAAGCCAAGGTTGGCAGATTGTGGGTTGGCTGCAGTAATTCCTAATTTTCGTAGAGCAGAATCGGGCTACAATGCGCCAGAATGCATTCAAAATTGCAGGTACGAAGTTTCGGAAAGCCTACTGTACTGGTTCTTGTACTTTATTTTATGCAACTTGAGCATCCATCGTGACTATATCTAGAATAAAGCTTATGTTTATATTACTTAAACTTTATCAGTCTCAGTCTGGAAGGGTAGCTGCTAAGTTTATTGGGGTTTGTTAGTCTTACCCATAACAATAGTATTATCTTGCGGTCCTACTTGATTGACAACATGAACCTTGAATATGCTTTATGGGCCATCAAAAAATTGTTTCCGTTTCCATTTTGCCTTACCCCTACAATGTTATGGCGTGAAAACTCCTGAAGACAACTAAAAGTGCTTTAGGAATATAAAGAAAGTGGATTTTGAGTGTTGATTGGTCGTATAAAGCTTATATTCCCTTATTGTGTTAGAATAATTTATGCAATGAAGTGCTCTGCTTCTTACATTCCCATTTTGATATAGTTCAGCTGCACCTCATAACATTAATTTTTTACTTGCTGCCCTAGGTATACAGATAAGAGTGATGTCTTTAGCTTTGGGGTTATTTTGGGTGTTTTATTAACGGGTAGGGACCCATTGGATCCATTCTTTGGAGAAGCCGGCAGTGGAGGAAGTCTGGGACAATGGCTTCGACATTTGCAGCAGGTAGGTGAGGCTAGAGAAGCACTAGACAAGACTATTTTGGGGGAAGAGATGGAAGAAGGTGAGATGTTAATGGCCGTCAGAATTGCTGTTGTTTGCCTATCAGATATGCCTGCCGATCGACCCTCAAGTGATGAGCTCGTTTCCATGCTCACTCAATTAAACAGTTTCTGACTTTTGTCTCCTCAAAATCTTTGAATCTTTTCAAAGAAAGAGCTATTGGTTGTTCCCACGGGAACAGCTTATGCTATTTCCCTAGGTTTGCCGTGTTAGCAACCATTGAGCTCCAACACACCACTAGTTCTTCTATGTATCATCAATTTGAATGGTGGGGTTGGTATAGTGCATGGAGTTTGGGGCACCACTATGACTTGTTGAGTTTAATCGTTCGAAATGAAACGAGTTATTGCATAAAACTAGGTCGGGATCCTAACAAGTCATAAATATGCTTTAGTTGTTAATAATGGTAGGGTATGGTCTACTTTTCTGTTGAGCATGCTAGAGTGCATTTAGAACATATACTATGTAGCTTTTTCGTTAATTATTTTCTTTTAAAAATCCAGTTTGAAAATAAAAATAGTGCCCTTGATATGTTCACTTCAGAGAATAGAACTTTGATTGTCGTATGGTGGTTTCAGTTATATTTAATGGTAAACTTATTATCCGTGGATCAAAATGTGAAACATAATGAAAAACCATGGGAGAAAAAAGAGCTTGGTGGTGATGTTCTTCAGCAAATCAGTTTTCCCTCAGATTTTATTGATAATCAAAAGAAATGGTGGGTGGGACTTGCCTTCCATACACCAAAACTAATTCTTTGATACATATACATAATAAGTACATTAGTTTTGAAAATACAGTTTAATGTTCTACTCTCACTGATACCCTTTAGCACCAGATAATGATGAGCTATGGAGTATTTAGGCCTTTTGCCATTGCACAACAGAGTAGCTTTTCTTCAGAATAAATAATCCTGAATCGCCACCTTCCACACCCAAAAACCAAAGAAAATAGATAAATCTGTAACCAACATATGCAGGCGACCCATCTCTTGTAAATGGGAGTCGCCTTTGTGTGTCTGATAATAGAAGCTGACAACGTCCCTTTACACTGTCGTGGTTGGAAATTTACAGTTCAATAACTGGCATTTTGGCAATTCTTATCTGAAAGAGTCTATCAAGAATTGGAAGAACATGTTAAAAGTATATGCACGAGATCATGCATGCACCATTAATGGTGGAATGAACTTCGATGATGAAGGAGAAATTGAATATGGAGAAAATTGTATTTCGTTGATTGATTTGTACAGATACATATTGTTTTCTTTTATACTATACATGTAACTTGTTCAACTAACAGCTACAGCACAACTGATACAACTAACTAATCAACTGATACAAACTGGACTAACTACTTCTTCAACCGTTAACCGCAGCTAACTATCCATAGCAAACATCCTCCCTCGAGCTTGAAGTATATCAAACATGTCAAGCTTGGATAAACGATAATGATGTTGGCCTAACTCAAGCGACTTCGTACTAATTGGTAGCGCTTATCGTGTAAGCCAAATTAACCTCACTCAATATGTAAGATTGATAACAATTAAGTGTTAGTAAGGATCGATCCTATGAGGATGCGTTAATTTTTGTGTTATTGAAAATCAGAATAAAACAATAAAATATGGGTTTTGTGAGTGAATTGTAACCATTAAAACCAAGAATTAAAACTACTAGGAAATTATCAATAAAAGAAGATCTTGGTTTCAATCGACTCTACCTAGATCTATGAATTCAATCATTGATTTTCACAAAAGATTTAGTTTTCAATTGAATATTTATCATTATTTATCATTAGAGATTCAACTCATATCTCATCTTATACCTAGTTAAACTAGCCAAAACGTTCTAAGTTAACCCTTACCGATCAATCAATCAAAAAAATATAGTTAATGTTAATATTAACAATAGCTTTCAAAATTAGTGCGAATGATAAATCTAAACAACGTAATCCAAGCATCTATGTTTAATCTAGTCAAGCGTATTTCCTAAGAATTTAACAAACTCACAAACGGAAATTCATTAATCTTAGTTGTTTCATAGACTAAACATTAGATTGTATGCAAAACTATTAGATGGTCAATCTCACAATCAAACATATCAAAAATAGTTTTTTGTATTTTTTTTAAAGTAATAATAATCTATAGTCCAAAGTATTAATATAATTAGGTAAAATGGCTACTGTTGGTCAATAAAAACCTTGACAGAATGATCCATAATGGTATCAATTGTTGTCACGGATAGTCAATTAAAAATCCATTTCGAAGGTTCTGTCATTTGAATGGATCTCTTCGTCAACAAATTTATCTGGTTTGAGGTAACCTTTGCTTGATAGACCCTAACCAAATAATCCATCTCAAAATAATTATTATTATTACCTTATTTTTTGGTTCGATTTTATAATAATAAATTTATATGCGAAAAATAAATGGAAAACCAAGATTTTTAAGTGGAAACCCCGAAGGAAAAATACCACGGGACCTAGTCCAATATGAATTCAACTATAAATAACCTGATGATTTACAATGTCTTTTTACAAGAAAATGATGGAGAAAGCGGCGACCAGCATCGAAGACTTGGGGAAGAAGAGCCGATTCTTTGTTTTAAACCTAGTGTTCTATCAATTTTTTCCTTGTTAATGGGCCCTTAACTAAGGCCTTTAGTTAATTAATCAAAAATGAAAATGGGCCTAGGTTAATGAGTTAAATAAAGGGAAAATTACGGGTCGATACTCTTTCATGAAACTTAATCTATCCTAGTCCAGCGAAAAAACATTAGTTGATCTAGGTCCATTCTTGGTTGAAATACCAATAATAACCTCATGTGGTCCATGTGGTCCACGCGATCCAACCAATCTTTAATAAAATTGCATTCTTAACCCCTAGAAAATGGTTAAAGAACAACATATGCCTCTATATATTATTCATCATATTTTTCATCATAATATTTACCAAACAGTAGCATCATATGAACATGAGATCCTTCAGTTTCTGTCATCTCGGAATGAATCACAAGAGCATATTTTTGCAAATGACTCACAGTTTATATAACGTTCGTCTAATTATAATTCAAAACCCGATTTGAAGATCATGTTTAAAATAAATAACAGGCTCATCATGCTTCCGTATGACAATAAAATTTTAACAAACTGAAATATACCATTTTGACCATAACGGCACCGGTGAGGTGGGTGGTAAAGCCACCAGTCGAAAAATTACTGCTTCCAGACAGTTTTACGAATGGCTCCTCACCATCCAACCTCAGCTCACATGCTAGGTTAGTCTGTCAGTTATCCGACTCCTTCAGAAACCGTACAGCACAGCCCTAATCGTTTCCTACCTTAGGGCGTAAGGTATAATCAAGATATAAGAAAGATTTAAAATAACCTAGGAGATAGATGGGCAACAACCTTATTTTTATTCTGGAATACTTATAATATCTAATACATTAAAACGTCTCCTTTTGGGAGGAGACAGACTTGTTTAGCCTCTCATATAGATGAGGCTTGACTCAAGAACACATAAACTTTAAACAGAACAATATTACAAACGATTACAAAGAAAAGAAAAGAAATATTACCAAGCTACGAAAGTTGAACAATTAAAAAGCTTGGAGACTCTAATTTTACTCAGAAAACTATGGAGAATTTTTGATGTCCTTAGCTTCCTGAATGCCTTGATATTTATAGAAGTCTGGAGATGCATATGAAATCCAGACTTCAAATCTTGTTTATCATCAGACGTCATTGCATGCGTCTTCTTTCTTGTTTGGTATCTTGTGGTCCCTTCGACTTTCGGCCGAAGAGGCTATCCTACCATTTTGTTTTCTTTTTATAATTGTAGTGGTCATCGTCAGAGTCACATGACTCTTGTCTCACTGTGGTCCCTAGAAATTTGGTTTTTGCAGTCCGTGTGGGAATCTTCCACGTTTGCCCGGTCCTGCTTTGTCATATTTCTTCTGGTCCCTTTTGACAGGGAATCCTTTCCCGAACAGTGGCTCATTCTGCTCGGGGCAGCTCGGGCAGATGTAGTCCTGCCATCTTCCCACATGAGCCATGTTGCAGAACTTCCGGCTTGTTTATTTGGTTGACAGAATCTTGTTGTCCCATAATATTTGCCTCTTCTTTTCAAAGATGTCCTCGACATTTTGTAATATGGCTTGTCATGGAGTTAACCATGAATGATATGTTCGCTGTTTTCTGGAAGATTTTGAACGGATACTTGACTTTGCCCATCTCAGTGAGACAGATCCATAATCCCCAAGCTCTTCTGGTAGTAATGTCATCTTCTGTGAATAGGGAAACTAGTGTTGCTCCTTCAGGCGGGGGTTTTATTTGATCCATCGCCTTCCAGTTAGGCCTTTGTAACTTCACAAAATGAAACTAGGGTGAAGGCCTGGGGCTGCAGTTATGAATTTCAGCTCCAGAACGTCTCATCGTCCAAGTGTATGATTATTCTGCCATGAATGTTGGAACCGAAGAGAGGGGGTGGGGGGTGAATGAGGTTCCTTGGCTACTTTAGCGTTTTAAAATGAATTTGCAAATAGTCGAGTTTGTACTGCGGAAGACTTGATGTCAATCGAACAATAAACCATATGAAGCAATAATGTAGATGTGTAAAGTAAATAAAGCGATAAATGACACAAGTATTTGTTATAGAAGTTCGGCGATGAATAACACACGTCTCCTCTTCCCGGCTAGAAAACGTTCAACTGAGGTTCCACTAGAACAATTTCAATCTTGGCCTTGAGGGCTCCAAGTTAGCCACAACACACTCTTTCGAGTCACACACTCTTCACGAGCCTTCTTGGCCTTAAGGAATCTAAGGATAGCCACACACAAACTCTTCCCGAGTCACCCACTCTTCACAAGTCTTCTTGGCCTTAAGGGCTCCAAGGATAGCCACAACCTTGCACCAACTTCACTTGTTGATGTCTTATACAATTTCCAACTTGCGTCGGTGTTGGAGGACCTTACAACAAATCAAATAACACATTCACTGTGTAACAACACGAAGAACACAAGCTCTCACATAAGAAATGAATTACAAACTTCAATACAACACAAATATATGAAGTTTGCAATGCTAGATAGATTTTAATTGAACAAAGCTTCCTTGTAGTTTATCCTCTTGTTTCTTGTCATCATCTTGAGCTCAAACATCCATATTTATAGTGTAGAAGGCTCCCAAAGCTCATACTAGTTGTTGCTATACATAAGGCATAAATCACTCGGACATCGCCTCTGGCGATCACCATCGCCACTCACCAACGGTCACAATATTGCACAGATTGCCTCAGACGGTCCCTGGATTGCCTCAGACGATTGTCCACCAAAAATAAGGCCGTAGCTTTAATTGAACAGTAATTTGCATCACCTCAAACGATCCCTCCATCACCTCAAACGAACCATGCATCGTCTCAGGCGATCTCCTCATCGCTTCGGGCGATCTCGCCATGCGCGGAGTCCTCGGCGTCGCTTCAGTCGATGTGCGGGGCGTTGGCTTGAAAGGCTGCCATCGCCTGGGGCGGTCCGCCCATTTCCTTGCAAATTTGATCCCCTCTAATCAGTACACTTTTCAACCATCTAACCATGTACACTAAGTAGACACATTAGTATAACGAATGCAAGTTTTGTTGATCATCAAAACTCATAAATAATTTGGAGATTAATGAAGCATTAAACTCAACAATGCGTTTAAGGCTCAACAATCTCTCCCTTTTTGATGATCACAAAACTTGATAAACTTGTAGATGAAATATGAGTAAACCAGACCCCCCTTAACAAATGCATAGCACACACAAGTTTTACCAAGTAAATCATAATACAAAAACTCTCCCCCTCAAACCATGCATGTGTTAAGCTTCAAGTTTATCACAAAATTCTCCCCCTTTTTGTGATAATCAAAAAGCACGAAGTTCAAATAAACATAGCACAAATATATGTTGACACATATCCATAGTCTAACAATTAGCACATGTTCCTCATCAAGTATGTAATATCCATAACAAGCATAAGATTAAATCATTGAGAGGAAGACAAACATGCGTTTAAGGCAATTAACAACAATGGATTCTAAATGTGCAAAGTGTTTATATGTTCCATAAAAATTCAAGCATTCATGCTTAATAAACATTTCTCAATGCATCATTATAGACAATTGATAAATTAATAAGGCGCATGTGATTAGAGTTAAATCATTTAGGCCATAGAGGCAATAGATATATATGAAATTCTTAGGCCATATTTCTATGATCCAAGATAGAGCATATAAACAATTAAAGCATGCTTAATCATATTTAATTAAGTGTACATTGCATATTCAAAGTTAACTCAAGGCACATAAAAAGATTTTTACCATAATGAGTTAAGCATAAATCATGCATTTAAACAAATTTAAATAAGCAACATAATTCATTATCATAAGAAGATATCATTTAATTCAATATTGTGCAATAGCAAACCATGAGCATTTAATCAAGTTATACCAATTTTAACCATCCAATAATTACTCACTTTGCAAAAATCAAGCATATAGGCATATAAGGATGATTAAACAAGAGTTCTAATACATGGAGAATATATCACACAAATATGCATATGCTAAGGGGAAATGCAATTTACTACCAATAAATATTGAGCTTCATAATTTATTGGTCACAATTAATTTGTGCATTTTCCATTGCTCTTTCAAATGCACAAGAGAGATATAATTAGCTCCCCCTAAATATGACATCATAATAATGTACTTAAAACTCAATTTCTCAAAGATTACCTTCAAGTAATTGAATTTCACCACATAGTTATAATATACAATTCAAGGGAAAAAAAAACCAAGCAAAAGAGCTAATGATGCTATTATGATGCTCAAAATAAATTTACCCTGGATGATAAGAATGAGTTCATATCATCGGTCCTTTATCTCGCGCTTCCTCTATTGTGGTGCATTTGATGGTTTCCTCCATTGAGGTACTAGTGCCTTCATCATCTCTCCCTTTGTTGTTACTACAAAACAAATTTATAATAGGAGGATCTTTGGTACCCATTTGTTCTTTGGGTCCCTGTTGATTAGTAACAATTGAGGATTTAGGAATCCGCTTCCACCTCTTGTTTGGTTGGTATTGATTCTTAACAAATCTACATTTATTCTTTATATGACCAACCTTACAACAATAAGTGTGAGTAGGGGAATTATGCTTAGCTTTAGCCAACAAGCTTGAAAAAGTTTTAGATTTGCTTGAAAAGCCTAGTCCGGCTTTATCGACGCTATATCGTTGCAAGCCAAACAATTCTTCCAATTTTAAACTACTTTTACTAAACTTGCAAAATGATTTCTTCACAGAACTTAATTCATTTTTCAATGAATTATTTTCTTCATCTCTCTTGGCTAACTCAAGTTTGAGCAATTTGTTACTCATCTTGGTTTTGCCAAGAACATCAATAAGATCATTATATGATTCAAATAATTCATCAAAAGATGGTACCTCATCGTCGCTTTCCTCTTCCTTGTCATTTGCATGTTTCTTCTTTTTCATCGGAGTCACTACCACTCCATGTGGCCATTAGACCTTTCTTCTTCCCCTTATCATCATTTTCTTCCTAGGACATTCATTAGCATAATGACCTTTATATTGACAATTATAACATGTTACCTCTTGTTTGGAATCATATTTGGTGGCACCAGAGGTCTTTAGATTGTTGTATTTATTGTAGAACTTCTTGAACTTTCTTGTGAACAAGATCATCTCTTCATCATCTTCATCATCGGATTGTGTTTTCTTTCCGACCAAGGCTATTCCCTTTATTATAGATTTATCTTCCTCCTTTATTCCCTTCCGGGTTGACACTTCAAGCTCATGAGTCACCAAGGTTCCATGGAGTTCATCAAGATCATATGACACACTATCTCATTTGTTGGATTCAATGATAGCCGTTCTCTTGGCATCCTATTCTTTTGGCAATGCTCTAAGGGCTCTTCTCCATATTTGCTTTGGATGATACTTTTCTCCAAGTTGGGCAAGCTCATTGATGATTTGAGTGAGCCTTCTAAACATTGAGTCAACATTTTCTCCGAACTCCATTTCAAATGTTTCGTATTTGAGTTGCAGAAGATCGATCAGTGTTTCTTTCACTTGGTTTGTGCCCTCATGACAAATTTGTAATTTGTCCCAAATTTCCTTTGCGGTTGAGCACATCGAGATGCGGTTGTATTCCTTCATATATAAAGCACAATGCAAAATATTAATAGCTTTAGCATTTTGAGAAATTAAGATCATATCCGCCCTTATAAAATAGTCCATTTCTTTGGGAACATTCCTTCCATCAACTTCCTTCAAAGGAATATGATGACCTTTTACAATAATCTTCCATAGGTCATAATCTACGGATTGAATATATAGAGAAATTCTATTTTTCCAATATCCGTAGTTATCTCCCGTGAAGAGCGGAGGTCGATTGACCTCGAGCAAACTCACTTGCTAGATTAGCCATAAGAAATTTTAGTTTAAAAATAAAGAACCAAGTGGCTCTGATACCACTTGTTGGAACCGAAGGGGGGGTGAATGAGGTTCCTTGGCTATTTTAGCATTTTAAAATGAATTTGCAAATAGTCGAGTTTGCGCTGCGAAAGACTTGATGTCAATCGAACAATAAACAATATGAAGCAATAATGTAGATGCGTAAAGTAAATAAAGCGATAAATGACACAAGTATTTGTCATAGAAGTTCGGCGATGAATCGCCTAAGTCTCATCTTCCCGGCTAGAAAACGTCCAACCGAGGTTCCACTAGAACAACTTCAATCTTGGCCTTGAGGGCTCCAAGTTAGCCACAACACATTCTTCCCGAGTCACACACTCTTCACGAGTCTTCTTGGCCTTAAGGGCTCAAGGATAGCCACACACAAACTCTTCCCGAGTCACCCACTCTTCACGAGTCTTCTTGGCCTTAAGGGCTCCAAGGATAGCCACAACCTTGCACCAACTTCACTTGTTGATGTCTTATACAATGTCCAACTTAAGATCGGTGTTGGAGGACCTTACAACAAATCAAATAACACCTTCACAGTGTAACAACACGAAGAACACAAGCTCTCACATAAGAAATGAATTACAAACTTCAATACAACACAAATGTATGAAGTTTGCAATGCTAGATAGATTTTAATTGAACAAAGCTTCCTTGTAGTTTATCCTCTTGTTTCTTGTCATCATATTGAGCTCAAACATCCATATTTATAGTGTAGAAGGCTCCCAAAGCTCATAATAGTTGTTGCTACACATAAGGCATAAATCACTTGAACATCGCCTTGGGCGATCACCATCACCACGTACCAACGGTCACAATATTGCACAGATCGCCTCAGGTGGTCCCTGGATCACCTCAGGCGATCGTTCACCAAAAATAAGGTCGTAGCTTTAAATGAACATTAATTTGCATCGCCTCAAACGATCTCTCCATCACCTCAAACGAACCATGCATCGCCTCAGGCGATCTCCTCATCGCTTCGGGCGATCTCCTCATCGCTTCGGGCGATCTCCTCATCGCTTCGGGCGATCTCCCCATGCGCGGAGTTCTCGGTGTCGCTTCAGTCAATGTGCGGGGCATTGGCTTGAAAGGCTGCCATCGCCTGGGACAATGATCACCATCGCCTGGGCGATCCGCCCATTTCCTTGCAGATTTGATCCCCTCTAATCAGTACACTTTTCAACCATCTAACCATGTACACTAAGTAGACACATTAGTATAACAGATGCAAGTTTTGTTGATCATCAAAACTCATAAATAATTCGGAGATAAATTGAGCATTAAACTCAACAATGTGTTTAAGGCTCAACAATAAATCATACACTCCTTCATAGTTCAAATCAGGTAATTTTGTGATTTCCTGAAAACTTGGTGATGTGGTAAAGACTGAAGCTAGGCAGCCAAAATCAAACAACTCACGAACACTTTCTGGTTTGACACCAGGATGCATCCACATTCTTGGGTATTTTCCTGACCAGTCTGCTGTAATTTTTTCAGGAATTATACCTACTCTTGTATAAAGTTTCTCCCATGTTCTCTGATATTCCTGCAAAGGGGGTATTGGGGTAACTTTATTCTCGTTAGTATTAACCTTAGATTGGCCCACCGATGGCCTAAGATTAATCTCTCCGTCTTTAACTCCTGAGCTGTTGGGTTGACTTAATTCTTCAGATATCCTAGATACCTGATAATCAATTTTTCCTTCTGTATCTTCCCCGAAAGGATCAATACTAGGACTCGTAGTGGTGGTACTTGAATCCTCCACACCGGTTGATGAGCCCGGCTCTCTGAAACACGACTTTAGCTTCACCGCTGAAGCATCTTGTCTGAGGGGAATATAAAGACTGTCCCATAAACAGGTGTGAGCCTGCATGGTAGCCTTCATAGCCTGTTGGACCTTAGCGAGATCCAGTTCCTGTACTTGACCCGCAACCTGGGAATTGATCACAGGCCGTTGATCTTCTTGCCTAGCTCCTCCAGATTTTCTCGGAGGTGCTTTGATCTCGTTATGATGAAATTAGCTTCACTCTCTTCCATCTCTTGTCAAAAATCTGCAAGAATATTTTTATCAGATTTCACAATGACAATATCATAATCATAATATTGGCATTCAGCTTGCCATCTTAAAAGTCTAGCCTTTTCTGGTTTTGATTCAAATTTATTTTTTTAAAAAGGCATCGACACTCGTATTATCTATTTTCAAGATAAATTTCTTTGCTAGTAGAAAAAGTGGTCATTTCTTAAAAGCCTTTCGAACTGTGAAGAATTATTTCTCGTTGATGTGCCATCTAATGACTTAGCTGCTGTCAAATAGACCGCTGCAATATCTACATGGCACTTCTCAATCTGGTGTGGCTTTCATAAGTACTGCAGTCCACCAATGATCACTGGCATCTGTATGTAATACCAGTTCATCTTCATCGTTTGGTATTGCAAGCTTTGGTAGTTGCCTGCAAACCTCTTTAAGCTGTTTGACAGCTTGTATGTGCTCTTCATTCCATTCAAACTTAACATCTTTCTTGAGTAGTGGACTGAACACCTTCCTGTGGTTTGCTAGATTGTTGATAAATATTACAGCAAAATTAACAACTCCTAAAGAACTCTGAAGTTGCTTTAAATCCTTGAGGTCATCCGGATATCCTTGTACTTTTTCAACAATATGATTCTGCAGGATGATTCCAGATTTGTCGATCTCGATTCCAAGGAACTCGATCTGTTTTGTAGCAATCACTGCTTTCTTTTCGGAAGCCCTAACCCTTCCTTGTAACAAACATCTGAAAAGATTTCCAAATGTGTAATATGTTCTTTCATGTTTCTTGACGCAATGAGTATATCGTCAATATACATGAACATGAAGCTAAAGTAATCCTTAAAAAGATTATCCATCTTTCTTTGAAATATCTGGGGAGCATTTGCCAATCCCATTAGTATGACATTCCATATATAACGTCCTTGTGGTGTGGAGAATACTTTCACTAGGACCTTGTTGTCGGAACTGAAGAATTGCTTCTCCAAATTTTCGCTGATCCTTCATCTTTGGGTGTCGAAATTTTCCTTCATCACCACGCTTGCTGCGAAAATTAATAGGGAATTTTCTGTGAAACACTTCCCGTAATCGCTGTACCTTAATCTTATGATCACAAAGGGTTGTGAAAATAAGTCTCCTCGTCTCATTTTCTTGAGTGAACCTCTTGAATGTCTGTAGGAAATTGTTTCCTAGCATCACATCAGCTCTTGTATCATGAAAATAAATGGGTGGAGTTTTGACTTTGTACCACGGGGTACCACCTGCTCCTCCGATAATTATTTTCGCTCCCCGGACTCCTTCATTAAGAATAAGGATCCGTTTGGAAAAGTCTCTTCCGGCAATGGCTGATAATTTCTCACCAACTTCTTTGGGGAAGATATCTCGCCTGGCAGTACAGAACGCCTGAATCAATGTAGGCTGCAAAATATTCTGCCCTGTATTTCTCATATAACATCCCTACTGAGATGTATATCGAGAATGGACTGGTGGTCATCGAATTCTGTATCTCTTTCCGTCCACCGTGATTCCATTCCGTCTTATAATATTTCCCAAGGTTTATGTTCCTCGAGAAATTCATCCCAAGAGTAAGCTGTTCTGGGCTCATTCCTGTTGTTCCTTCAATGGTTAGATCAACGCCACCAATTTTTACGTTTCCTTGATATCAGCCCACTGTAGGTTGTGGTAGATAATATAAGACAACACAGGGGAAGATATTGCTTTTTTCCGAAATGTCAAAGATTATTTACACTTCGTGCCATCCTTCTGGACATTTTAAGACCCTTGTTGTTTTGACAACATCAGGGATCTTCTGGATCCTACTTGAGAATGCCTTCTGTTTTTTCCTTTGGATAGTTGTTGATTAACCTATCCTGTTGGAAAGACACCCTTCTTGGTTCGATCATGAGGCTCCTGCTTCTGTTTAGAACGGGTTGATCTTGTATCCTCATGTCAATCTCTCCTATTGTCGGAGTATCAATAATATCCGGTAATACCGCTTTGGCGAAATCATCGAAGATTCTGGGGACTTCAATGAATTCCTTACTTCTGAATGATGAGTATTCGAGAGCGCGTATTACACCTTGTAGGTAATCGAGTATGGTCTGTTCCCTTCTTTCATCAAATCACTTCTTTTAAAATCTTGATGAAGAGTGAGAACTTTGTTGAAGCCTTGATCGCCCAAATTGTATGCAATCCTTGGATAGATGTTAAAGGCCATCTTTCCTGCATACAGGTTTCTCGCGACCGCTCCCAAACAAGAATTTTTGAAGTTCGGGATTCTCTTGTCATAGATCGCCGGGTTGAGGGGCGAATCAATTCCTTCCTTGAATGTTGCTTTAATGATGACTCTAATGGCTCCGATATGAATCCATGAGAGTGTATTAGCAACTTCTCTTTTGACTTTGTTTTTAATCTACTGGGTTTCTCTGTAGGGGATTAACTGCATCTCAATTTGGTTTCCCGTGAATTCCATCGGGATCGCAAATTCGCCTATTGTTACTCTATGGATAATCTGTTGCTTCCTGCTTCGAAGACCAATCATATCCATATCTTTTTCCATTGCTCCAATTGCAAATCCATCATACATTTGAAGCTTTGGTTCTTCCTTCATGATCCTCATACAAGTTTTATGAGAAACAGTGGTATGAGAGAAAAACCCCGACGACTCTTCTCTGATCACGTGTTTAAGGAACTCTCATTCACTCTGATTCTGAGCTAGATTCACCTCCATTATCAGAATAGATTTCTTATTCTTAGATGCTCTCATCTTAGGGAATATCCTCAAATTGATACACCTGTACCAAATCCTGAAAAAAGAAAGCATCTTCAAATTCTTTGGTATGCTCGATCTGTCTTACTCCATGGCTTTGGTTTTCTGGACAATCTGTAAAGATATGTCCTCTTGCTCCGCATGTCCAGCAGTTACAATCTTTGAAACTCTCATTTGCACGAGTATGTGTGCGTCTGAAAGTTCTCTTCGTTGGTATTTTGCTAGAACTAGCTTGATTAGAACCTGACGAGATTATACTCCTTGTTGGTCCTGATCTTTGCCCCGATCTGTAGTTTCGGGCTTTCTGTTTTGACCAGAACTTCTCCATGAAGACCTACTCCTTCTTGAACTACTTCCTCAGGCATATCGATGAGCACTATGTTTTTTCATCTTTCGCCTCTAGGGGTAGTTTCCAATAATTATCGGGATATCATTCCCTGTACAGCAAAGATGAGCTATTTTGTTTATTCCTCTTAGCTTCTTGAAATTCATTTGGAGCTTTGCTTGGTAGCACCACTCCGCAAGCTTTACTTTAAGAAATGACATTCCTCTGGACACCGTCTCGATTGCATGGGGTGTATACTCCTGGATAAGCATTTCTCTCCATGGGCTCGGAATTTTGGCAAAGAACAGTTTTGTTGCATCTTTTTCTTCTATCTTTGCCTTCCATCGATACTCTGTAAAGAGTTTGATGTACTCGTCTACATAATAGATATCATGTAGTTCTAGGCTAATTAGAGCTTGTCTGTATTTTTTAGCCTTATTTTCCTCCATTCCTTGGAAGTAACTTACTCCAATGAAACAGATCTTAAAGAATTTTGCCAACTTGTCCACAATTTCTTTCAGGGACTCTCCGGCTAAAACTTCTTGCTTGGTACCTGGGTCTCCCATATCCCATGCAATTTTGACTGATCCTTCCAGACTCATTTTAAGAAGTAAAATGAATCATTCTTTGCTAAGGTCAAGTGTTCCTGCTGCTATTCTCATTGCTAAATTCCATTCATCAATAATAACGTCTCTGTTTTGAAATCCAAGATATCCAAGTTGAGCATAAGTCGATATGGATGGATTGGATCCGGAAAAGATTTTCCTTAAGGCGTTTGATGTATATCTGGCCTGCGAGAACGGTTCCTTGTTCCAACTACGGGATCCAAAGTTGCTGAGGTGAAATCTTCCATGTGCGGCATACTTTGATCTCTTTCGGGTGGATTGTGTGACCCGAAACTTTCTTGTGGTGGAGGTCTTGGCACAAGCTCTCATGTCTTGAATTCTGCGAGATTTAATCCCGCAAAAGAATCAGCAAGATCACGTAGATCTTCCAGGTTGATTCTTTCCATTACTTTGTGGAAAGTATGGGCTCTCCTCGTAGGACTATAATCATTTTTTCAGTCTTCGTCAAAGGTCTTCGGACCTCCTCCGCTTTCCCTTTTTGGCGTAAAAGAGGTTATGTTCCATAGGACGGTGGTAGCCATCCTTCGTTTCTTCTTCCTGTCGGACTTGGTCATGACTACAACTCCTTAACACGGGTTTGAACACCTCGAATGTTTTCAAGAATCTCCTTCTTATGTTTAATCATAATCTCCATCTGACTTTGAATCTGATGGATCTGTGCAGTGACATGGTATTGAATGTAGCTTCTGAATTTCTCTAAGATCTTGGGATATCTTAGAGGAATCTGGCTCGATTTCTAGAAATGTTGGTTCTTCTATCCTAATCATCTGGTCCAGACCCTGTTGGATCATTGGCAGCTGGAGCCACATCTTCATGTTCAGGATGATCGTCTTTCTGAGGTTCTGCTAACTCGAACTGTAGTTTGAGTTTCACTTGATGGAGCCTCTTTGTCATCCTTTCGACTTTCATGTAATGGTTTATGCCTGGTGCATAAACTGTTCCTCGTAAAAGTTTCCACTTATGGTTGAAGCGTTGAGCTTCTGCCATATGCTTCTGATTTAGTGCTTCCAATTTCTGGAAGTACCTGTATGAATGACACTTCGAACAAGCGTTCGGGTCCATATTATCTTGAATCGTCTCCTCGGTATAGGTTACAAATTAATATTCAAGATATTATTATAGTATTTCCAGAATAAACCTAGGCAAAGATACCATTTTGTGCCAATGATCACAACATGCGGGGACTTGTAAAAAGACAACGTTAAATGTTACTTCTTTATAAATATAAGAATATAAAAGATAATTATTATATAGGGGCTTCTTTGTAATTTAAACAAAAGCCTCAAGGATAGAATGCATCATATCAAACTGTTGAGGGGTAAAATAGTCATCATAAAACACCTAATTCATTGAAAATTTTGAAATTGGATCTATTTCAATAAAATTGTTTCCAATTTGGATTTTTATGCACTAAATTTTTTTCTCAAGGCTTAAGTGGATTAAGTGTCCCAAAAGGGTACTTCCTTGTAATTTCCCCTTAAATAAACATGGGAATGGGCCTAGATTAATGGCCAAGATAAGTGGGTCCTAGTATCTTATGAGACTGGGTCGACCCATACAGTTCGGGTCCAAACCGCACCGAGATAATATCGGGGTATCAATTACCAAACTTTTCGTTAGACGGATGCCAATTTTGGCAATATGATCACATCATGCTACATTATATTTATCGATCATCCAATCTTAAATCTTTTTTGGCAAACATCATTTCACTTTTCCATGTCTGGCCTTCAATGTGATTTCATATAGCTATAAACGTCCTACTTTTACATTGCCAAATTATCAACTCTTTTTTTCCGAATAATTATCTAGTCTTTTATGATAGTAATAAATTATTGGGACAACTTCGGGCCGGTAGTAAGTGGAAAACATAGTTCGGCTCAGTACGCCAAAAAAACAGGCTTTCATATAAGTCTATTTTCCTGTTGAAATGACACGTGTGTGCATGTAGGGTTTTACATGCACCAACTACTGGTGCACGTGAGGTTTTACGTGCACTGTCTACCGGTGAACGAGGTGTATTACTGGTGCACACATGGTATTTACGCGCACCAGCTATCAGTGCACATAGTGTTTTGCATGCATTGCCTACCGTTGCATGTGATTACACTGCCGGTGCATTTGTTTTTTTTTTTACCATCATAAAGATACATTCCTTGCACTTGAGAACAAATTTTATGGTGAAGAAGAGGGAATCAGAGAAGTTTGGAGATGCAGAAGAACTTATATAAATCTACAATAGGAAAAATCATAAAAATACAATCCTCGAGGCGGACACACACCTGAGCAATCTTTGAAACTCTCATTTGCACGAGTATGTGAGCGTCTGAAAGTTCTCTTCGTTGGTATTTTGCTAGAACTAGCTTGATTAGAACTTGTCGACGAGATTCTACTCCTTGTTGGTCATGATCTTTGCCCCGATCTGTAGCTTCAGGCTTTCTGTTTTGACCAGAACTTTCTAGGTCTCCATGAAGACCTACTTATTCTTCAATTACTTCCTCCGGCATATGGATGAGCTCTATGTTTTTTCATCTTTCGCCTCTAGGGGTAGTTTCCAATAATTGTCGGGATATCATTCCTTGTACAACAAAGATGAGATATTTTGTTTATTCCTCTGAGCTTCTTAAAATTCTTTTGGAGCTTTGCTTGGTAGCACCACTCCGCAAGCTTTACTTTAAGAAATGACATTCCCCTGGACACCGTCTCGATTGCATGATGTGTATACTCTTGGATAAGAATTTTTCTCCATGGGCTCAGAATTTTGGAAAAGAACAGTTCTGCTGCAACTTTTTCTTCTACCTTTGCCTTCCATCGATACTCTGTAAAAGTTTGATGTACTCGTCTACATAACAGATATCATGTAGTTCTAGGCTAATTAGAGCTTGTCTGTATTTTTTAGCCTTATCTTCCTCCATTCCTTCGTAGTAACTTATTCCAATGAAACATATCTTAAAGAATTTTGCCATCTTGTCCACAATTTCTTTCAGGGACTCTCCGGCTAAAACTTCTTGCTTGGTACCTGGGTCTCCCATATCCCATGCAATTTTGACTGATCCTTCCAGACTCATTTTAAGAAGTAAAATGAATCATTCTTTGCTAAGGTCAAGTGTTCCTGCTGCTATTCTCATTGCTAAATTCCATTCATCAATAATAACGTCTCTGTTTTTGAAATCCAAGATATCCAAGTTGAGCATAAGTCTATATGGATGGATTGGATCCGGAAAAGATTTTCCTTAAGGCGTTTGATGTATATCTGGCCTGCGAGAACGGTTCCTTGTTCCAATTGCGGGATCCAAAGTTGCTGAGGTGAAATCTTCCCTGTGCGGCATACTTTGATCTCTTTCGGGTGGATTGTGTGACTCGAAACTTTCTTGTGGTGGAGGTCTTGGCACAAGCTCTCCTGTCTTGAATTCTACGAGATTTAATCCCGCAAAAGAATCAGCAAGATCACATAGATCTTCCAGGTTGATTCTTTCCATTACTTTGTGGAAAGTATGGGCTCTCATCGTAGGACTATAATCATTTTTTCAGTCTCCGTCAAAGGTCTTCGGACCTCTTTGCTTTCCCTTTTTGGCGTAAAAGGGGTTATGTTCCATAGGACGGTGGTAGCCATCCTTCGTTTCTTCTTCCTGTCGGACTTGGTCTTGACTTCTAACTCCTTAACACGGGTTTGAACACCTTGAAGGTTTTCAAGAATCTCCTACTGATGTTTAATCATAATCTCCATCTGACTTTGAATCTGATGGATCTGTGCAGGGACATGGTATTGAATGTAGCCATAACGCTGAACTATCTTCTGAATTTCTCTAAGATCTTGGGATATCTTAGAGGAATCTGGCTCGATTTCTCAAAATGTTGGTTCTCCCATCCTAATCATCTGGTCCAGACCCTGTTGGATCTTTGGCGGCTGGAGCCACATCTTCATGTTCAGGATGATCGTCTTTCTGAAGTTCTGCTAACTCGAACTGTAGTTTGAGGTTCACTTCATGGAGCCTCTTTGCCATCCTTTCGAGTTTATTGTAATGGTTTATGCCTGGTGTGCATAAACCTATTCCTCGTAAAAGCTTCCACTTATGGTTGAAGCGTTGAACTTCTGTCATATGCTTATGATTTTGTGCTTCCAATTTCTGGAAGTACCACCTGTATGAATGACACTTCGAACAATCGTTCGGGTCCATATTATCTTGAATCGTCTCCTCCATATAGGTTACAAATTAATATTCAAGATATTATTATAGTATTTCCAGAATAAACCTAGGCTCTGATACCATTTTGTGCCAAGGATCACAACATGCGGGGACTTGTAAAAAGACAACGTTAAATGTTACTTCTTTATAAATATAAGAATATAAAAGATAATTAAATATTATATAGGAGCTTCTTTGTATTTTAAACAAAAGCCTAAGGGATAGAATGCAGCATATCAAACTATTGAGTGGTAAAATAGTCATCATAAAACACCTAATTGATTGAAAATTTTGAAATTGGATCTATTTCTATAAAATTGTTTCCAATTTGGATTTTTATGCACTAAATTTTTTTCTCAAGATTTAAGTAGATTAAGTGTCCCAAAAGAGCACTTCCTTGTAATTTCCACTTAAATAAGCATGGGAATGAGCCTAGGTTAATGGCCAAGATAAGTGGGTCCTAGTATCTTATGAGACGGGGTCGAGCCCATACAGTTCGGGTCCAAACCGCACCGAGATAATATCGGGGTATCAATTACCAAACTTTTCGTTAGACGGATGCCAATTTTGGCAATATGATCACATCATGCTACATTACATATATCGATCATCCAATCTTAAATCTGTTTTGGCAAACATCATTTCTATTTTCCATGTCTGGCCTTCAATGTGATTTCATATAGCTATAAACGTCCTACTTTTACATTGCCAAATTATCAACTCTTTTTTTCCGAATAATTATCTAGTCTTTTATGATAGTAATAAATTATTGGGACAACTTCGGGCCGGTAGCAAGTGGAAAACATTGTTCGGGTCAGTACGCCAAAAAGGCGTTCATATAAGTCTATTTTCCTGTTGAAATGACAAAAATAACCTTAATGGTGCGTGCATGTAGGGTTTTACGTGCACCAACTACTGGTGCACATGAGGTTTTACGTGCACTGTCTACCGGTGAACGAGGTGTATTACTGGTGCACACATGGTATTTACGCGCACCAGCTATCAGTGCATATAATGTTTTGCATGCATTGCCTACCGTTACATGTGATTACACTGTCAGTGCATTTGTTTTCTTTTCTTTTTTTACCATCATAAAGATACATTCCTTGCACTTGAGAACAAATTTTATGGTGAAGAAGAGCGAATCAGAGAAATTTGGAGATGCAGAAGAACTTATATAAATCTACAATAGGAAAAATCATAAAAATACATTCCTCGATTCTTTTCAGCAGTCATTGGCGGACAAACACATGAGCAATCTTTGAATCTCTCATTTGCACGAGTATGTGTGCGTCTGAAAGTTCTCTTCGTTGGTATTTTGCTAGAACTAGCTTGATTAGAACCTGTCGACGAGATTCTACTCCTTGTTGGTCCTGATCTTTGCCCCGATCTGTAGCTTCGAGATTTCTGTTTTGACCATAACTTTCTAGGTCTCCATGAAGACCTACTTCTTCTTGAACTACTTCCTCGGGCATATGGATGAGCTCTATATTTTTTCATCTTTCGCCTCTAGGGCTAGTTTTCAATAATTGTCGGTATATCATTCCCTGTACAGCAAAGATGAGCTATTTTGTTTATTCCTCTGAGCTTCTTGAAATTCTTTTGGAGCTTTGCTTGGTAGCACCACTCCATAAGCTTTACTTTAAGAAATGACATTCCACTGGACACCGTCTCGATTGCATGAGGTGTATAATCTTGGATAAGCATTTCTCTCAATGGGCTCAATTTTTTGGCAAAGAACTGTTCTGCTGCGTCTTTTTCTTATATCTTTGCCTTCCATCGATACTATGTAAAGAGTTTGATGTACTCGTCTACATAACATATCATCATGTAGTTCTAGGCTAATTAGAGCTTGTCTATATTTTTTAGCCTTATCTTCCTCCATTCCTTCGAAGTAGCTTATTCCAATGAAACATATCTTAAAGAATTTTGCCATCTTGTCACAATTTCTTTCAGGGACTCTCCGGCTAAAACATCTTCCTTGGTACCTGGGTCTCCCATATCCCAGGCAATTTTGACTGATCCTTCCAGACTCATTTTAATAAGTAAAATGAATCCTTCTTTGCTTAGGTCAAGTGTTCTTGCTGCTATTCTCATTGCTGAAGCCCATTAATCAATAAGAACCTCTCTGTTTTTGAAATCCAAGATATCCATGTTGAGCATAAGTCTATATGGATGGATTGGATCCAGAAAAGATTTCCCTTAAGGCGTTTGATGTATATCTGGCCTGCGAGAACGGTTCCTTGTTCCAACAGCGGGATCCAAAGTTGCTGAGGTGAAATCTTCCTTGTGCGGCATACTTTGATCTCTTTCGGGTGGATTGTGTGACCCGAAACTTTCTTGTGGTGGAGGTCTTGGCACAAGCTCTCCTGTCTTGAATTCTACGAGATTTAATCCCGCAAAAGAATCAGCAAGATCACATAGATCTTCCAGGTTGATTCTTTCAATTACTTTGTGGAAAGTATGGGCTCTCATCGTAGGACTATAATCATTTTTTCAGTCTCCGTCAAAGGTCTTCGGACCTCCTCTGCTTTCCCTTTTAGGCGTAAAATGGGTTATGTTCCATAGGACGGTGGTAACCATCCTCCGTTTCTTCTTTCTGTCGGACTTGGTCTTGACTCCAACTCCTTAACACGGGTTTGAACACCTCGAAGGTTTTCAAGAATCTCCTCATGATGTTTAATCATAATCTCCATCTGACTTTAAATCTGATGGATCTGTACATGGACATGGTATTGAATGTAGCCATAACGCTGCACTATCTTCTGAATTTCTCTAAGATCTTGGGATATCTTAGAGGAATCTGGCTCGATTTCTCGAAATGTTGGTTCTTCCATCCTAATCATCTGGTCCAGTTCCTGTTGGATCATTGGCGGCTGGAGCCACATCTTCCTGTTCAGGATTATCGTCTTTCTGAAGTTCTGCTAACACGAATTGTAGTTTGAGGTTCACTTGATGTAGCCTATTTGCCATCCTTTCGAGTTTCTTGTAATGGTTAATGCCTGGTGTGCATAAACCTGTTCCTCGTAAAAGTTTCCACTTATGGTTGAAGCGTTGAGCTTCTGCCATATGCTTCTGATTTAGTGCTTCCAATTTCTAGAAGTACCACCTGTATGAATGACACTTCGAACAATCGTTCGGGTCCATATTATCTTGAATCGTCTCCTCCGTATAGGTTACAAATTAATATTCAAGATATTATTATAGTATTTCCAGAATAAACCTAGGCTCTGATACCATTTTGTGCCAAGGATCACAACATGCGGGGACTTGTAAAAAGACAACGTTAAATGTTACTTCTTTATATATATAAGAATATAAAAGATAATTAAATATTATATAGGGACTTCTTTGTATTTTAAACAAAAGCCTAAGGGATAGAATGCAGCATATCAAACTATTGTGTGGTAAAATAGTCATCATAAAACACCTAATTGATTGAAAATTTTGAAATTTGATCTATTTCAATAAAATTGTTTCCAATTTGGATTTTTATACACTAAATTTTTTCTCAAGGCTTAAGTAGATTAAGTGTCCCAAAAGGGTACTTCCTTGTAATTTCCCCTTAAATAAACATGGGAATGGGCCTAGGTTAATGACCAAGATAAATGGGTCCTAGTATCTTATGAGACTGGGTCGAACCCATATTGTTCGGTCCAAACCGCACCGAGATAATATCGGGGTATCAATTACCAAACTTTTCGTTAGACGGATGCCAATTTTGGCAATATGTTCACATCATGCTACATTGCATCTATCGATCATCCAATCTTAAATCTGTTTTGGCAAATTTCACTTTTCCATGTCTGGCCTTCAATGTGATTTCATATAGCTATAAACGTCCTACTTTTACATTGCCAAATTATCAACTCTTTTTTTCCGAATAATTATCTAGTCTTTTATGATAGTAATAAATTATTGGGACAACTTCGAGCCGGTAGTAAGTGGAAAACATTGTTCGGCTCAGTACGCCAAAAAACATGCTTTCATATAAGTCTATTTTCCTGTTGAAATGACAAAAATAACCTTAATGGTGCGTGCATGTAGGGTTTTACGTGCACCAACTACTGGTGCACATGAGGTTTTACGTGCACTGTCTACCAGTGAACGAGGTGTATTATTGGTGCACACATGGTATTTACGCGCACTTGCTATCAGTGCGCATAGTGTTTTGCATGCATTGCCTACCGTTGCATGTGATTACACTGCCGGTGCATTTGTTTTTTTTTTTTTTTTTCCATCATAAAGATACATTCCTTGCACTTGAGAACAAATTTTACGGTGAATAAGAGGGAATCAGAGAAGTTTGGAGATGCAGAAGAACTTATATAAATTTACAATAGGAAAAATCATAAAAATACATTCCTTGATTCTTTTCGGCAGCCATTGGCGGACACACACATGGGCAAGGGGGACAACCGGACAAGTGCCCCCCCCCCCACCCCCTACCCAAAAAAATTTTTTATCGTAAGAATTTTTTTTTTTTTTTTAAATGTAGTTTGTCCATGAAAAATTACATTATGCACTCTCTTAAATTATATTTTGACCTCTAAGATATGTTTTAGCCTAAAATTTGTATTTTAAATTTTTTTTGCCCTCTTCCTAAAATTCTTGTGTCCACCAATGATAGCGGCAGCAACTAGGTTTTCTTTTTCGCTTCTTCAGGCGGTAGCGCTGGTTCTCGCTTCTACAGGCGGCGGCGCGGATTTTTCTTCATCGCCAATTCCTCCTTCTACTCCTCCTCACCTTACCTCTCGAACCTTAAAATCTCATTTCTTAATGCTTTTGTTGTGTATATCCAGGCTCGAGTTGCCGCCGTAGGAGAAAACACATTTACTCCAAAAGCTTACGATATTCGTTACTGGGAAAAACAGATACCCAACTACTTGCCCTCAAAATTGGTCGAGATGCAGGCATTGTTACATTGTTACGGATCTGGATGAAGCCAAGCCCAGAGGATGCGACGGGAGAGAGAACTTGCGAAGGGTCCTGCATGTGGGGGTGAGGTAGACATGACCACGGTTCGTGAACCGTTGGTTGACGGTTTGAAACCGTCGGTTCGACGGTTCAAAAGAGCTCGACCCTTAACCTTAACCTTCGTAGACGGTTCCGGTTAAGGTTCGTGAACCGCCGGTTACGGTTACGGTTACGGTTAACCACCGGTTACGATTACGGTTCGACCCTTATATTTTTTAAATTAAAATTAAAATTTTATTTAAATAATTTAAAACTTACTATAAAAGAATCATAAAAAAGAACGAAGGAAATGTAACGGGGCAGGGGCGTAGCAACAGTAGGGGCTCTGGTGGGCTTAAGCCCCCCAGCCCATCTTAGAATTATTATATATAAAATTTGTTTAGAATACATATATCCCTAGTAGTGCAGCTTAGTTGGCTAATAGCACTTAAGGAGTGTGTATGGTCGCGGTTCCAAACCCCAGGCGACTCAATAAATTTTTTTGATTTACCTTATAAAAAATTTAATTTTATCATCCCATAATATTTTTGATTACTTATATACAAATTTAATTTTATCATCCCATAATATTTTTGATTACTTATATACCCAAAAATTATTTGTTTTAAAATTATAAAACTTATAGTAGTTTCAAATTTATTTATCTAAATTCTCATATTTTTAAATATATTTTTTTAACAATATAGATATACATTATATTTAATAAAAAAATTATTTCTTTTACAAATATTTTTCCTTGTAAAAAATTTCTATCTAAAACTTCAGCTCCCTTATATATATAATAATTTGAAATTTATATCAAATGGATTATGAAACATTTAAAAAAGATTGTGAATGGAATGACGAGTATGCGAACGATGTGGTTATACAAAATAATTATGAAAAATAATATATTATTTTCACACAAAAACAGTGTAAAATTTTACCAGTTTTAATATAAATTATATACATTAAATAATGTTTATTTTTTTATGCTCAGCCCCCATGTTTTATATTCCTAGCTACGCCCCTGACGGGGGGGGGGGGGAGTTTGAACTTTTTAAGTTGCCATTAACTCTCTATATTCATATGAATCATTTAGCAATTTCTAGTTCAACGTGTAAGTATATCTAGTTAAAATTCGCATGTCATTAATCTTACAAAACTTACCCAATTGTTTCATCAAACTCGATGGGACCACAAATAAGATAATGCAATTTTAATTGATTGAATCTGATTATCTAACGATACTAATTACATATTAAATTGGTATTAAACATATATAATTTTGATACTAAGTACAAATGATATTGGTATGACACATTTACAATTATGATACTAATTACATATGAAATTCGTATGAAACATATACAACTTTGGTACTAATTACAAAAGAGTTTGGTATGAAACATTTACAATTATGATACTAATTACATATGAAATTGGTATGAAAAATATACAACTTTGGTACTAATTACAAATGATATTAGTATGAAGCATTTACAATTATGATACTAATTACATATGAAATTGGTATGAAACCTATACAATTTTGATACTCATTGCAAAAGAAATTGGTATGAAATATTTACAATTTTGGTACTAATTACTTATGAAATTGGTATGAAATTTATACAACTCTGGTACTAATTGCAAATGATATTGGCATGAAACATTTACAATTATGATATTAATTACATATGAAATTGACGACTATAACATTAAATTATTATTTATCTATAAACAAAACAACACAAAAGTTCTTGTTATGTTAAAAAAAGTCAGTAACAAGATTTGTCACTATCAATTTACAAACAAATGCCATTAAAGTTATTTTTATGATGATTTCATTGATTAATCATAAATATATTAAGTTAGGAGTTATTAATTTATATAATATTAAGTTAGTGAATTATCAATTCAATACGTTGTTCCCAAATCAGTATAGGTAAATTATTAAAATAGTTTATTAATTAATCAAATATTATATTATTGAGTTTCTATTGTAAGTTATATTGTGATAAATTAAGATATACTTATTTAATTATTATATAAATAATGTAAATCACATAATGAGCATAAAATACTTATAGAATAACTATAAAAGGTATATAATATATTTGTTTTGTAATAATTTGCTTCAAATATTTTATTTTGCAACCACTATTTATAGTTCTTATTAATTTATCCAATATTTTTTGTTATATTTACTTTGTAATATATATGTTTTTATTATAAAATATTTATTTAAGAGCATAACATATTTTTTTAGATAATTTTTATTTGTCAATATAAAATAGTTATTGTATTGGACATATGATATATATTATCTTTTAGTATATATAATTATATTGTCTAAAATAAAACAATCAAGACAATAGCTTAGTGGTAAGAAGCTGTGAATATATGACAGAGGTCAAGGGTTCGAATCCTCAACAACACAATTTAATTTTAAATAATAAATAATTAAAAAAAAAGAAGGGCGAACCGGCGGTTCCCGCGGTCGGAACCGCCGGTTCCACGGTTTCGCAAAGGAATGAACCGTAACCGGCCCGTACAGTGACGGGCCGGTTACGGTTCGGAACCATGAACCAGGTCAATGGTTAACCGGCCCGTTGACCCGGTTACGATTTCGGGCCGGGCCGCGGTTTTTAAAAAACCGCGGCCATGTCTAGGGTGAGGGGGTCTGGGGGGCTAATTGTGAGTTAATTAGGATTGGGTTAGAAATTTTTTCAGATAAGGAGTATTTTACTAAAAATAAAGTAGTTAATAGCTAAAAATTTAGAAATCGGACATATTTGATTAAAATTTCTTGAAAGGTGGATTTATATGAAAAATTGTTTTTTTTATAAGATTTAGTTGAATAATTTTTTTATAACTTATTTCATTTCCCTTTTACATTATGATAGCCCATAGCCGACTGGGTTCAATGGTAAAAAATTAGCCCAATCAGGTTAAAACTGAATTTACACTACACCAAGGTACCAAATTTCAGGAGTTATATAATTAAATAACCAAAATTTTAAAACTATTTAACAAAATAACCTAAAATATAAAATCTTAATTTTCTGACCTAAAACGCTAACTGGATTTACGTGTTTAAGAGTCATGAGCGGGACCAACTTTGAAAAGTTGGTCACTTGGCGTGGCCAACTTTCCAAAGTTGCGTGGAAAGTTGGCCATGCCAACTTTGATATTGTTTTTTTGTTTTTTTGTTTTTTTTTCACATTTGTTATTTTTTTTAATAAAAGAAATTAAAATTAAAATTCAATACATAAAATATAGAAATAAGCTACCACTTCTGCACAGTGATTAAATGTACATTTACTTCAAAAGCAACTATCAAGTCCATATATGAGTAACAATCTTTCAGGAGTCACCCTGCGGGCCTAGTGCGGGGGGAATACTTGTATGGACTTGGTTTGCACACAACTTATAAATCAACTCAATATGATTAGTAGAGCCATCTAGAAGATAATAGAGTCATAGACGTGATTGTGGAACTGAAAGACATATTTAAAGGTTAATATAAATATAAATTCAGTTTGTACTATTTATATCAAAATAAAAATTTGCTTTAAGTATTATTTCAACTGTTTCAAGCCTTTATTTTTCTTTCAGTTGTATATGTCTATAAATTTTAATTTCAATATTCAAACTTATCCAAAAAAACCCAAACATTACTAAACCCTGAACCAAATTTAAAAATAGAATTTGACGAAAAAGAAATGAAATTCAACAAATACACGACTCACATGTGTTTCTTCAATATTTTTTTTTTCTAAATTCACCAAGAAACGCAATTTGATTTTGAGTTACTTAAATATAATTTTTAAAAATATATAACTGTTGTATTGTTGTGATTTTTTTAAAAATTAATAATGATTATAACTAAGCCCCCAATAATTCATGAAAAAAATAAGGATGTGTCATTGTCTTGAAGGTATAATATATGTCACATGTGTTGTTTGATATTTACTAGTGTTGATTTAGAAAATGACAGCTCATAGAGTACACTCATGCACAATTCAATATGTTAAGAAAACTTGAGATGAACTTTTGCAGATGGTAGTGCTTCTACATTGGTAAGGAGTTTCTTACTTTTTACAGTAGTTGAATATTTAATCACGGTGTAGAAGTGATAGTTACTTTTCTATATTTTATGTATTGTATTTTAATTTTAATTTTAATTTTTTAATTAAAAAAAGCAATGTTTGAAATTAAGAAAAAAATTAAAAAAAAAAAACACCAAAGTTGGGGTGGCCAACTTTGGAAAGTTGGCCACGCCAACCAAGTTGGCGTGACCAACTTTTTAAAGTTGGTCCTGCCAACTGGGTTGGCGCGACCACTGAACACGCCAGTCCAGTTGGCATTTGGGGTTAGAAAATTAAAGTTTGTATTTTAGGTTATTTTGTTAAATAGTTTTAAAAATTGGGTTATTTAATTAAATAACCCAATTTTCAGTACGGGATATACTAAGTAATGTAATTATTAAAATTATGAAATGATGATAAATTATATAATGTTTGATATGATTTTAAAATGATGGATTAATTTTATTATTTGATATAATGACTAAAGTACCATCGAAATTTTGAATGTCAAATTTCAGAGGAAATTATGTTATAGGAAATAAGTTGAAATTTTTAAGCGATAATTTCAAATTTTGAAATAATAAAAAATGTGAGAAATAATATATATGTCATTTAGTTTCAAAATGAGATTAAAATGAGATAAATATGATGAAATATTTTTTTTAAAAAAAAAACACATATCTAATACAAAAAATTAATCATAACATAACTAATACATATCTCACACCTCAAACGGTGCTCAAGTAGCTAGCTTGGATCGATTGGGCAGGACATTAACCTTGCCCATTTCTGGGCGACTTTTTGTAAATAAAAAATTATAAATTGATTTGCCGTTGTAGCATTTGAGTAAATGATTCATTGTTTCAAAAATAAATTTTTTTTGTGCCACCGATTTTGCCGGAATGGATAAAATTCATTGCACACTTCGGGTAGACTCGGGTTTGAGTCGCGCTTTGCACAAAAAAAAAAAAAAGCCCCTCCCCTAGTAAAAAAAAAAACAAATAATTTTATTCAAAATTTAAGTTATTTGAAGAATAATCAACTTGTTGTCAAAAAATTTCTTACAATAATATGTTTCATATATTAAATTATTTTAATATCTATAAATTTTACACAATCTATTATGTAATGAGTAACCAGATCGGGATTCTTGTTACTCGGTTTTTCTCAAAATGAATATGGTAGCCTGGACCGATCGGGGAAGAGGAAAAAAGTCCGGTTGTTGGCTCGAAGTGGGTCTACATGAGTTAAACCAGGCTCGAACGAATTTTTTTATATGATATATACACAATTAAATATTAACTTTATATGATATATATAGATTAACTATGAAAACTAATTCCGTTAATATTAATCCAGAAATGTAATTTAATTTAATTTAATTTAATTATATCCACTCAATTACTGATGATGTTAGGCATCCTTCCTCTATTTTGTCTTATCCTTTTTCTTTGCAGCCTATTTATTTATGTGTGCAATTCTTCAATCAACACTAAAAAGAGGCTTCGTCACAAAAATTACAAGGTTTGATCTTCTTGGCTTCAAGTTTCGATAAATCTTCTGTGCCACTTATCTCATACTTAAAGCTCCTACTTTTGATTATTTTCTCTGAATTATCCATCAACTCTTGGTTGCTGGTGAATGCTTACTTTCTCATTATTTGCTTTGGTTTTCTCCCTTTCCCTGTTTGAATTTTCGATGACTCATGTATAAATATTTCTTTTTTTAAATTTGGAGAAACCTGGTGCTTTCATATTATTATATATGTGCGATTATTGATCCTTCAAAGTTCGATTGAATGATGCTATATTATTTGAGTGAAGTTCGAATAATAAATGATTGTTTTGAATGCCATCTGTACCTGAATTTTTGAATTAGCTAAAAAAATGTGGCGGTTTTATGTCAAACTGAAACAGAAAATTAAGTGAATCAGCTCCAAAATACTCTTATTGTTTCTTGATGGGAGATGGAAATGATAAGTATTCTCCAGGTTTTCATTACCTAGATACGATGATGTTGTGTGCAACTTTATTTACCTTGCCGGTGGTGGAGAAAAGGGGGGTTGTAGGTTGTGGATTCGGTAAAATTTTCCTGATTTATCTGAAAATAATGCGTGATTTTTTCCAATATTTTCGGAATCCTAATTTTCTAATGTCATGACAGAATGAAACTTTTTCCATGATGTAATAAATGGAATATAATTTGCTAGGCTTCGGATAGCATGTAAAGTTGTTGTGCTTCTTTTTTGGAGTATACTGTTTTGATTAACCATACTAGATACTTATTTTTGCATGTTGGCCATCGATTGGCAGCATAATTTAGTAGTTTCAATGCTATATTTTAGTAACGGAAAAGTTTATTCAACTTGTGCAACTTGCATGTACTTTGCCACCTATGGTTTGGTAATAAACAAAATTTGGATGCTTTTCTATGTTGTGTGCTGATAAATGCTTATATTATAAAAAAATATTTATTCAATTCCAACTTGCTCAACTTGCATGAAATTGTCTGTGCAGTTCCCGGTGATTCCCTCTGGTATCTTTCTCTGAATCTCGCTTCCTATTAGATTTTCCATCAAATGAAGCATCAGATGACAATGGTCTATTGACTGCGTGCTGATTTTCTTTACATGCATAGGTGTTGAGGAAACAAAAGGCTGTGTTGTTTTGATTCGAGTTCTTCAGTGGCAACATTTGAATGGGACTTTAGCAGAGTATTTACCAGTTTGTTTCTCCTTAGAATATGGAAACGGAAGAAAGGATTTCACGGGTAGAATATGGAAAGCCTCCATGGGTGTTTAAAGGCAGGCAAGTGTCATTCCTTTCTCTTGATATATATATATGGAAAAAGGAGTTGAAAAGTGCTTTAGCTATCTGTCTTGATTTTCAGTGCTTTATACCAGCTCCATCTAGTCAAGGCAGAGACAGCTCGAGCTTTCATTCCGAAGGAGTTCAAGTTAGTGGAGGCATTTGGGTATTAACAATGCAATCCCATTTATTACCATTATACTATTCACAAAAGCATGGATGCATGTAAAGTTCTATATTTTTCATCATATTTGTTTAATACAAGTTGCTATTGTATACTATGCAGTTATACACTTGGCGGATTCTTTCTTGCTAATTATGAGGACAGCCCTGCTGGAATATTTGACGAGGTTGTTTTTGTTATGCATTGTTTAATTAATTGTGATAAACCCACGTGAGTGCCCATGATTTTAACAAATATTATAGAAAATAACCAAGAGAATCGAATCGACCGAATTTCAAATGGACACTCAAGCAGTTTCTTGGAACTTACATGTCTATTTAAAGAAAAAGAAAGGGAGAGAAACAAATACTGCTTTGAGCATGTTTCTCAATTGACTGGGATTTTGTTCTTATATTACACTTGTGCTTCTCAGCTCGTGGTGATTGCAGGAATTGTTTGGAATCCCCCTACATCTTGTGCGTAAGTTTCCTATTGCATCAGTGATTCACCTCAGTATAATGCCAAACAAATATGTACGACAAGCTCATGAGTCCACATGTTCCATTAGTATCGACTACTTCTTAGTGTTACAATCCTGTATTGTGGACATGATTTACTGCTTTACGTTTGTATATAAGTTGTGGGTCATCTTATCCAGGTCAGAAGGCGTAGGTTGCCTTTGCATTCATGCTTTTCAATGTCTTTTTATAAACAAAATCGTTTATTTGAAAGAGCTTTTATCATACATAAAATCTCTTCTTTTTTTTTCTTTCTTGCAGATTCATTCTTATAATTTTTACATTGCATAGAGAATCCAGCACATTGATTATAGCTGTCTGACATGCAGTGGTCTAATTTCTATGCTCCATGAAATACAGTGGCTAAAATCTTATCGTGGACATAAGTTATCACCATTGGTGTTGAATTTACAATGACTAGTTACCTCTTAATATATTTGTCAATAGATGGGCTGCAAGAGTGCTGGTGAACAGTGATAAAGCATGTGTCCATGGACGAAAGGTAGTATTATTTAATACCGGATTCAACATTTATCATGTCTTCTTTCAAAGAGACATCATGAATTAAGGAAATAGCTTTTCGAATCAATCGATGTGAGTTTTGAGCACAAGTGCATATACATAGATCACGTCAAAAAGTTTGCAGTCACAGTTTCCGTATTCGCAGGATGCTGGGCTTCCTAGTCAACTTGCCAATTTTTCAAAGGTGAGTCACAAAAATAACTGATTGCACAGTAACGTGTTAATGAAACTATGATATCTAAACCAAATCGATCAACAATATGTGGTGTTTGTGAGAAGTATATAAATGCTTTCGGTCCTTGTCGAGTTTCTTCACACAAAGATAAATAGGAGTTTAATGCACTCAATCTTGTTCCCCTATGTTGGTCCTGTTTGTAAACTGCATTTGTTAAATGTGATGCGGTTTCTGTTAAACAAGAGAGTTACAGCACTTCCTGGGACAGAGAAAGGTCGAATTGGCAGATTTCTTAGCAGGATCAGTGTGACCGATTCTCCTAATATTTCAAAGAATTGCATAGATATTCAAGTGAAAGAGATGAACAATCACACGGCAATCAATATGTGCAGTATCAACCTTAGTGGTACTGGTGAGAGACTAGCAAGATATTAAGAATATGCTCGTGTGAATTTGCATTTAACTAATTGTTACTAATCTTCATGTATGTATGCTTGATTTTCTCAAAAAAAAAAAGTAATGACAAAACCTCAGACCGACTCAAAAAGGTGGATGGGCCCAGCGATCAAAATTTCCCTCCCAAGCTTTAGGTAATTGTTACTATTATTATTATGCTACTAGTTTTTAAGATATTTGAATCATGTGAGTTTTTGGGTTTGATATGCAGTGGGCGCACAGAGTATAATCCTCACCTACTCAAGTACTGTTGCCAGATCGAATGCAGGTTTGGTATGAATACAACACCGTGTTTGTTGTCTGTGATTCTATTGTGATAGTAAGTTGTGGGTTTTCAGGTTAAGAGCTGTGTCGGCAGCAAGAGTTTCAGGACCAGGTCCCTCTACACTTGATAAGGATAAGGATAGCAATGGGGACTACCAAAGAAACCTCAGCATTGCTGTGATGCTATCTAAGCCAATATTAGCTTTGGAGTTCAGCTTTCTGAAAATGAAGGTGGAAGCCCCCACTGTGGTCTCCCAATAGCACCATCTCATAATTCTACTATAATTCGATTGTAAGCACTAAAGTTTTGACTTGAGATTTTTGTAACACATTTGGTGGCTTCTTGTTTTGCCAATGTTAATGTTGGAGGATCTTAAGGGCTCTGCGGTGTGAATGAAAGAAAGAAGGTTGTGAGTTGAGTTTGGATACTGTGTTTATATTTACTTGATGAATTAGGTACCAAAAAGAATGGGACCATTGTTGGACAAAAACCGCCCTGTTTTGGCATCTTCCATAATCAGATGGGCTAACTGAAAAATAGGATTGCTTAGGTTCCTGTATACAACTACAGAAGAAACAATAATGCAAATGGGAATTTACATTTCTTCCTAATCTATGAGTAGCAAAGAGAATAACATCCAAGGTGTTGGCATATGTCCGATAGGTTGGAGTTTAGAAGTTATTAGATGTAGCATGGTGAAGAAGCATAATTTGGTGAACAGTTGTCACCAAAATTTCTGGGACTACACCATATTTCTCTTTATCTGTAATGTTCGCATCAAACAATAAAACTGACACTAGCATGCGATACAAGATTAAACATTGAAAACCCTTGACATCTGATTTCTTCCACATATATCGTTTCAACTAACTAGCATAAAGCATGTGCGTCACGTGTGAATACCAGTAAGATTACATATTAATTTCTTTTAAAAATTAGAATTAAGAATATAATATTGATTTTTGTGTCATATTAGTTTGTCTAATTCTCGGTTACCGTCCCGATAACTCTTGGTTACGTCCTTGGAAAATATGTAATGGGCCTCTCCCCGAGAGTGTGCTGACCAAACCCAAATAAAGTTCGGGTCCAAAGACGTACTGGGCCTCCAGTGCCAAGGGTATCATCAGTATCCCCTCCCCTAGTCGAGCTAGAGTAGTGATGTCTCGATTGATGGAATAGGGGATTTGTGATCCGAACTTTATTTCCTCCTGACACCCTAGACCTCTGATTGGACAAGTCATGGCCCCGGGATCATAGCTGTCAAGCGCAAAACCTAAGATGGGCTGTCTTGCCATGTGCCCTCATCAGGTGCTCCGACCGTTCATATCCCTTGATCTGCACCATTGGTCTGGGCCTAGCTTTTTGGCCCATTTATTTCATCCCCTATAAATATCGGCTTCTTTGACACTTTCACTTTTTTTGCTCTCGTCGGATTGCTTGACTCTCCCGAATTTTGTAAGTCAGCTCTGTCTTATTCTCTTTCCTTTAATGACAAATTCCGCATCCTCCACCTATGGTTCTCTCTTTCATGGGGGGATGAGGACATCGAGGTTTCCGAGCTGCCCAGCCCTTCGGGTCGGAGGTCGGACGCTGCCGAGGAAGGCATTCCTAAGGTGGCGCCAATACGACAGGTCCCCCCACCAATCTTCGATCCCCTTCCCCATAATTTCGATGTCTTTGACCAGAGGAGTTTGGCCCAGGACGGACTTCCCTGGTATGAAATACTCCACATCTCCCCCAACCTGGGTACTTCCTTTTTTTTTACCGTGCATCTTAAGAGCGGGATCCGTTTTCCTATCCCCATCTCTTATCAA
The DNA here is from genome assembly GCA_907163345.1 of Haberlea rhodopensis. Classification (NCBI taxonomy): domain Eukaryota; kingdom Viridiplantae; phylum Streptophyta; class Magnoliopsida; order Lamiales; family Gesneriaceae; genus Haberlea; species Haberlea rhodopensis. Next base: position 113,932 of record CAJQUN010000815.1, on the reverse strand, counting down.
GAGTTTTCCCATTTTCACTGTGTATCCTTGAGTCAACTTACCCCTGATTCTTACCAGAGCCTAGTTTCCGCAACTGCCCTCTTTCAATCTCTCTACCTCCCCTTCTCCCCTTCACTTCTTCATTACTTTTTTTCAAGTCAAGAAAACCCAGTCTCCGGAGGTGTTCTGTTTTGGTGCCCGGACCTTTTATAAATTCTTAGATAACATCCCGAGCTCCCGCAAAGGATGGAAACAGACCTTCTTCTTTGTCAAACCACCTTGGATGTGGGCTTGTCCCATGGCCTGGAGGGATTCATTACCGACTCACCGACCCTTGCCCAGAAAGTACAAAGAGGATGTGTTCTTCCAAACGATTATCACAACCATTGGAGCTCGGCGTTTTGATTCAGTTGCTCTGATCAGGGAGGATGTACTCAGGCGTTTTGAGCTGAGCTCTTATCCAGACGTTCCTGGTGGTACGTTCTTCCTCTCTGTGCTCTTCCTCCTATTTTTATATGTATAATATATGATTTTATTTATTTATATATATATATTTTTATATGTCTGACATGTCCCTCCCTTGCAGGTAATATGTCTCTCCAGCAGTTGCTATCAACCATGGCGTCCCAGAAAAAAACAGGCAAAGGGGTGACTGGGGTGACTGGCCCCCTTCTATTTCGGTAATAATCCCCCCTCATCTTCCCTGGGGACAAGCCCACCTAGGGGTGGGAAACGGGTTCGGGAATTTGGGTCGGGATAATCGGGTTTTTCCGGATAATCGAGTATTCCCCGATCGGGTAGTGGCGGGTTCAGGATGGGATTCAGGTAGGGGTTTGGGAGAAAAATTGTTCGGGTTCGGGTACCCGAACCCGATTTCCTTTTAAAAATAAAAAAAGTATTTTTTTAAGGTTTAAATATGTGTAGCGTTTCTTTAAAAAAAAAATTAAAAAAAATTCAAGGTTCGGGTACCCGAACCCGATTTCGTGTACCCGAACCCGATTTTGGGTACTCGAAACCAGAATTTCGGGTACCCAACATATTCGGGTTCGTGTATGTTTTTAGTATTCCCGATACCCGATTACCCGAACCCAAATATCTCGATTCCCCGAAACCTGTCCTGATTCCCACCCCTAAGCCCACCCCGTACGACAAGAAATGGGGAGGCTACTGTTAGGATCGGTCCGGAGTGTTTAGAGGGGGGTGAATGAACAATCCTATTAAAAATAATCATTTGTGATTTCTTTCGGTTTAGTGAAAGAAATCTGTTTCGTAATCAACTTTTCTGCAGAACAGACCACTGAATAATTTAGTGCGGAACGGTCTATTCTTAGGCTAGTAAGAACGGCTCGATGGCTTGAAACGTATAACAGGTGCAGAATGATAAAAGACAGAATATGTTTCTGGAAGTTCGAAGGTGGTGTAATCCTTCTACGTCTCCCCTTCTTCCAATTAAGGAAGGATTCCACTAGAAGACTTTGATTTATACAATCCTGTTGTACAAACCCAATTCAGCTGGATTTACCTCACTACCAGACTGAAACTCCTAGTCTCTCGATCTGTTCAGACACACTCTGTCTGACAGTTACAATTGATTCTCACTTCTCTATCTTAGTACAGAAAAGATAGACTAATTTAGTCTATGCACACAATGATCCTAAGATGATCAAGTATTACAATATGCTTGTGCTTATGAAGATTTTCAGCTCGAGAATGTCTGAGCTTGTAAGCTTGTGCTGTTTAGCTTTCTTTTGCGTTTTTCGATTGATCAGCCTCTCTCTTGAGCTCTTCTGTTGCATCCTTATATAGTTGTATGTACCAACGACATTATTTCCCTTTATGTGCAACTCTTGACTCTGCTCAAACTCTGATTAAGCTACAGTCTTATTCTTTTGGGCACTTGCCATTCTGGTTCATGTTTTCGGCGACTGTCAGGTAAGCTCTTATTTCTCTTCTTACCTTTTATGGTAATCTTCAGTCCTTGGTCTTTTTCAGCATTAATTGCAACATTAAATGCTTCAATAAATAGCGTTAATGATTCGGACTGAAGAACAAATCTAATTCAGCCTTGTCTGCTCTGATCTGATAATAGTTGAGATCGATCTGAAGCTTCGATCTGGTCAGGCTGATGTTCATCGATCCGTTCTGATTTGCGACATACCATTTCAGCTTGATCTGCTTTGAGCGATCGATCTGGTCAGTCTGATTTCTATCGATCCGTTCTGATTTGTTTTGTCATCTTTAAAATCCGGAACTAACAAATTCCCCATTTTTGATGATGACAAAACCTATCTTCTATATCTTTTTATTCAGTCTTTTAAGAACTCTGAAGCGTATACTTGCGGATCAATTACTTTTTCTTGTTCAAAATAAATGAACATAGTTATGTTGAAGTTCAGATTGATTAAGCCATTTAGTTCAAAATAAATGAACAATGGCTTAACTAAGAACTCTGATTTTTATTGAGCAAAATATTATATACAATTACAGACAAGTCTGACTTATATATAGACCGCTACTTTCTTGATGAAGACTGAGGTGGCTTGAAGTCTTTACTCTTTTCCCCCTTTTTGTCAGCAGCAATCTCTTGAAGAAAATCGACAATATGGGCGAGCTGAGCGCTGATAGCATCAAGACGAGTGTCTTGAGCAATAAGGGACTTGGCGACGGAGGCTCTAACTTCAGTGGCCAGCTCGATCTGTTCTTTTCTCAGACTGTTTTTATATGTAGCTTGCTGAGAGAACATATCATTCAGTCCGCGCTGAAGGCTGCTAATGCTGGCGGTCATCTTCTCTTTGAATGATTCAAAATTCAAAAAGGTAGTCCTCTGACTTTGATGAACTTCTATGACTCGTTGAGAGAGAGATAGACAGTAATCAGAAAGGTGCTGAAGGGACTTAGCCAGAGATGGAGCTTCATCAGATAAACGGCTTGGAGAGTGATCAGATGACGACAAGGCATGATCAACTTCTGCGGCAATTGGTATAAGAGAAGTCATGGTAGATTGGCGTGTTTCAGACCGGATCAAGATGACCAAGTCCGAAGAGAATTCTTCTAAAAACGTCATATCTTCAGCAGATTGGTCTGAAGGAGTGATAGGTCTGGTAGGCTCCTCAACCTGTAATGCAGCGACAACAGTGGACACCACCAGATCCGGATCGACGAAGTCTGGGGAGATGACTGTTGTATGTGCGGCGGTTGGACTGTGCCGAATTTGGGAGACTGAGGATGCAATGGGGATGGAAGTTGTTGGAGAGTCCAACAATACATCCATTGCTTCAGTTTCAGCTGCAGACGGAGCATTAGTCAGTGGCTGCTCCGCTGTCTACTTCGCTGTCTACTCCGCTGACTCAGAAGGAATTTGCTCAAGGAATGGTTCAGCCAAAGTCTTGCTTGCAGATGGGTGATCCGGGCTGGGAACTGGAGTGGATATGTTAAGCTTCTGTCGTTGAAAATGAATAGCCAAATGAAGAGCATGAACATCCATTTCCAGCTGAGCAATGACGGCACCATCATCTTTGGCAGTTGGATTGCTCGGATCAAAATTCGCCTTCTTAGCTGCGATGAGCAGATTTGCCAGTCTGAATCTTTGGTTGGCCTAGAACAGATCTTTGCGATGCACAACAATTCTGACGTCGTCAGTCTCTGTCCCCTTAAGGACTTCTTGTTCCATCTTTTGTAGTCTTCTCAGCTTTCCGAAGAACATATCAATGTGGTTGATCGTTTTGTACTCAACATATTCATCAAACACCATAGTGAGCTCCTTGACCTTTTCTTCAACATCTTCCATACCGATGTCGATGGCTGTTTGAGCGGCTGATTTGGGTTTTGAGGAGAGGGGTTCAGTGAGGATTGCCTTGCCTTTTCCGGTGGGAGATGAGGTCTTGATCCCCGATTGGGTGTAGTCTCCCAATTCAGTGATAACAATGCCTTTGACCACATGAATGGCAGAAGGGACTCTGATGGTTACAGTGGTTGGAGCTGTTGAAGGTTGGGTTGTAGTTTGGGGTGCAGTGGTGGCTTTTGTGGGAGGCAATATAGGTAAGTTTTTAAGAGGTAAGGTTTTGATTGGCTTGGTGTCTGGGTTCTTGGCTTCTTAGAAGGGGGCTTGGCTGGAGATGAAGGAGCAGACTGAGTTTCCTCGGAGTCAGTCTGAATAGTCACTTTACGCTTGACTCGAGTCTTTCGAGCAGCAGCCCGTTCTTCTCCTTGTTCAATCTTGACAGCCATCAGATCGGAAGAAGTGGGTGGAGCACCTTTTGACTTCAGTAGTGCCAATCCCTTGGGGTTGAGAATTTTAAAGGGACTCAAAGCAGACGGCTTCCCCAGCTCGATGTTCAAAGTCTCCAAAAGCTTGCTGAGGGGAACTGCAAAGTATACAGCCTGTTTGGAGGCGATAACTGTTTCAAGCAAAACTCCAAACAAGATTGCGGACCAATTCATCTTTTGTCCCGAGTGAATAGCAGCCATGGCCCGGAATTTCTCGGCAGTAACAGCGTGATAGCTTCTGGCTTTCCCCAAAAGTGGCTTGCCAACAATCTCGCATAAAACTTGGAAATGAAAGAACATTTCCTTCTTCTTGAATGATGGTTGCAGTCGATGGCCAAAAATGGATACCTTCCCCTGAAGATCGGTGATAGTGGCCTGAGGAATGTGGCCAAAGTCCGTCAGTCCGGTGTTGGGAAGACCAAAGGTCTTTGCCAGCGTCGACTGAGAAATGTCAAATGATTTGCCCTTGACGGTGGTGGAGATGAACGTCTTCTGAGATACAGCATTGGCAAACAACTCTCGAATCTCCGACTCGTAAACCACCGTCCCGCATTCTAGAAAGTTCCTCAATCCAGAAGACTCCAAGGATTTGAACATGGAGACCATTTCTGGATCTTCAGCCCTGTAGATTTCATTGAACTCAACAGATAGAGAATTGTGAGTGATAGTAGCCATTTGAGTGTAATGAGGAATACAGAGAAATTGAAAATATATGAGAGTTAGAAGACAGACATCAGTAATTTGTAAAAAATGAAATGAAAGTGAAATGTTCAGCCCGCTAAATATGAGAGAGAAGACACGTGTCTTTATCTCGATGACTGATATTTAAATAATTCAAAATAAACGGACAGGATGATAGAGAGAAAAGGCGGCTAAAATTGCAATCAGTCCGGATGTTTTAAATAATTAATTTATTTCAAGATTTGTTGACCAGACAGATCATGGGATAACATCAGATTTGACATAGATCGGTCTGAAAGTTCGGACCGGTCTGTGTCTTTCTGATCATTGTATTATCGATCTGTGCCAGCATATAATCTTTAAAAGCGAAAAGAAAGATACCTCTAAAACATCAGGATAAGTCTATTAAACCAAGAATTTGACGAAAATAATTAAACTTAGCCTCAGGAAGTGGTTTGGTGAAGATATCTGCTGCTTGCTGGTCTGTTGAAATATGCTCGATCCGAATTTCCTTTTTGCCAACATGATCTCGAATAAAATGATGTCTGATATCAATATGCTTTGTTCGAGAGTGCAAAACTGGATTATACGTTATAGCAATTGCATTGGTGTTGTCACAAAATATTGGAGATTCAACAGCTTGAATGTCATAGTCTTTGAGTTGGTGTTGAATCCAGAGCATTTGAGCGCAACAGCTTCCAGCGGCAAGATATTCTGCTTCAGCTGTAGAGTGGCAATAGATGTTTGCTTCTTGCTAAACCAAGATATCAATCTTTCACCTAAGAATTGACATGTTCCACTGGTGCTTTTGCGATCAATCTTACAGCCAGCATAGTCAGCGTCTGAATATCCGATTAAGCTGAAGTTTGAATCTTTGGAATACCAAAGACCAACGTTCTGAGATCCTTTTAAGTATTTAAGAATGCGCTTAGCAGCAATAAAGTGTGATTGCTTTGGATCTGACTGAAATCTAGCGCACGTACAGACTGAGAACATTATATCAGGCCGGCTCGCTGTAAGATACAAGAGCGATCCGATCAGTCCTCGATACATAGTTACTTCAACTGCTGTTCCCCCTTCGTCTTTATCTAGCTTGATTGAAGGACTCATTGGAGTTGATGCAGTTGAACAAGTTTCCATTCCGAATCTCTTGAGAAGCTCTTTGGTATATTTTGTTTGATTTATGAAAATGCCATTACTGAGCTGTTTGACTTGGAGACCCAGAAAGAATGAAAGTTCTCCCATCATACTCATCTCAAACTGTCCCTGCATTAACTTAGAGAATTTCTCGCATAATTTTGGGGTTAGTATGATATCGTCAACATAAATTTGAACTAACAAAGTATATTCCCCCTTAATAAATTTAAATAGAGTTTTATCCACTGAGCCGATCTGAAAATCATGGTTCAGCAGAAATTGAGACAGAGTGTCATACCAGGCTCTTGGAGCTTGTTTCAGTCCATATACTGCTTTATTCAGTAGATATACATGATCTGGAAGTGAGTGATTCTGAAATCCAGGAGGTTGCTCAATGTGAACTTCCTTCTGAAGCTTACCATTAAGAAAGGCACTCTTAACGTCCATTTGATATAGTTTGAAGTCTTCAAAAGCAGCATAAGCAAGAAATATTCGGATTGCTTCAAGTCTGGCGACTGGTGCAAAAGATTCATCGAAGTCAATTCCTTCTTCTTGTCGGAATCCTTGCGCCACCAGTCTTGCCTTGCTTCTAACCACAACTCCATCTGCGTCTAGCTTGTTTCTGAAAACCCATCTGGTTCCAATAACAGGCAGATCACTAGGCCTGGGGGTTAAACTCCAGACTTGATTTTGTTCAAATTGATTAAGCTCCTCTTGCATGGCTTTAATCCAGTTGTAATCAGTCAAAGATTCATCAATCTTTTTAGGTTCCAGATTTGATATGAAAGCGGCATGAGTGAATTCATCCATCATCTAGGTGCAGAAGAACTTCCAATTACTAGATCGGGTGGATGCCTCTTTGTCCATCGATAGCTTGATTCTGGATTGTCTGGTCCAGAAGGATGAGTAGTAGCAGCATTATCAGCATCTGCTTTAACATTAGAGTTTAGAACTTCCGGATCGGCTCGATCTGAATGAGCTTCATTGCCTTGATCCGATCTATCTGGTACTTCTGGTTCCGGTGGATTATCTCTTGACCTGTTAGCTACAATCTCATCATCACTGTTAGCTTCGAGATTGATATTTTTCATCTGATTTTGAATTGATTCCTTGTTACCCTCAATACATAAAGATTCATCAAATACTACATGAACCGATTCTTCTACAGTTAAAGTCCGATTATTGAAGATGCGAAAAGCTTTACTATTGGATGAATATCCTAAGAATATCCCATTATCTGACTTAGCTTCGAATGCTGTAAGATGATTCTTACCATTATTGTGAACGAAGCATTTGCAGCCAAATACATGAAGGTGAGAGATAGACGGTCTGTTACCAGTCCATACTTCATATGGTGTAAGACTCAACTTCTTGTTAATCATAGACCGATTTTGAGTGTAGCAAGCAATATTTACAGCTTCTGCCCAGAATTTTGCCAGAATCAGCAAGCATTGTCATGCTGCCTCTTTAAGCGTTCTGTTCCTTCGTTCTGCAACTCCATTTTGTTGAGGAGTTTGAGCGGCTGAAAATTCATGCTTAATTCCTTGATCTTCTAGAAAGGATTCAAGATGCTGATTTGAGAATTCAGTGCCTTTGTCACTTCGAATCCTATCTATGCTTGATGATTTCTCATTTTGAGTGCGTTTCAGCAGCTTGATTAACTTCGGACCGGTCTGATCTTTACTGCTAAAAAATATAGTCCATGTAAAGCGTGAGTAATCATCAAGAACAACAAGAGTATACCGCATTCCCCCTAAACTTGTTATTGGTATAGGACCAAACAAGTCCATATGTAATACCAAACAAGTCCATATGTAATAGTTCTAAGCAGCGTGAGGAGGATTTGTCATTCTTGTTTTTGAAGGATGATCTGATCTGTTTGCCCATTTGGCAAGCTTCGCAGATCTTATCCTTAGCAAAATCGATCTTGGGCAGACCGACAACTAAATCATGTTTACACAGGCTAGAGATAGTCTTAAAGTTGAGATGATTCAAGCGTTTATGACATAGCCAGTGTTTATTATCATTATTCGCGATGAAGCAAGTAGGATTATCAGGTTGAGAAAATTCCAGTTAATCTTATATGTATTTCCGTTTCTGATTCCTACAAGCATGGTCATACCGTCTGATGATTTAACAGTGCAAGTGTGTTTGTGAAATTCTACAGCATAACCATTATCACATAGTTGACTGATACTGATCAGATTATAGCATAAATTTTCAACTAACAGCACGTCATTGATAGTAATGTTACCATGGAGAATCTTACCCTTGCCCACGGTCTTACCCTTTGAGTTATCCCCGAAGATGATCTTGGGTCCAGTACATTCTGTGACTTCAGACATCAGCTCGATGTTTCCAGTCATGTGACGAGAACACCCACTGGCTAAGTACCAGTCTGATATTAGATTCTTCGGTACCTGACATCACACATAATTATTGTTGGTATCCAATCCTACTTGGGTCCAGAACGGATTAGCCCTTTGGGAACCCACACCTGTATCAGCTTTAATGGCTTGTGTGTGTCTGGTGTGTTGTGAGCTGATCTGTTTCGATGTTGTGTGCGATAATGTGTGCGATATGGAAACCTTTGATTCTTATGAGATAATCTATATCTTCGTTGAACTGGTTTTGAGTTATAGTAATTGGATGGTCTTCCTTGCCTTAGATCTTGCACCTTTAGATTTGGTCTGATAGACACAAAGCTTGCTGGTGCCTTTTCTTTGGCTTGGTTAACGTACCCAATTCCTCTTCTCAAACCTTGATCCCCGAAGGAGACTCCCGTTTGAATTGTAGGTGCTTCAGTTTCATATACTGTGCTGGATTTAACAAATGTCATTTGTTTGATTTTGTTCTTTACCAGCAACAGTTCAGATTCATCTTTGGTGCAGTCTTTGATATCAAAGCCTATGCCGGTGACATCACCGACATTTCTTTGTACCTCTTGCAATTCTTCCAGTGATGCTCTTGATTTTGTCCATGTTTTGAAAATATGAGAAAGCTTAGCATTTTGTGTGCTAATTCTCTTGTTTTCTTCATGGAGCTGATCGTAAGAGATTTTCAGCTCGTTCAGCTCGATCTGTAGATTATTGCACTCACCTAGCTCAGAGCAGCTTGGTTTGATGTGCTCATCTATTTAATCATTGGCTTTAGCTTTAGTTTTCTCAAATGATTCAGCTAAGATTCTATAATCATTAGCCATGTCTTGCAGTGCGGACATAAGCTCTTCTCGTGTGAATTCATTTGAGTCAAGTTCGAATACCTCGTCTGTTTGACTCATTTCTTCGTCCGCCATAAGACATTGAATATCTTCCTCGCTTTCGCTGGATGAATATTCAGAGCTTTCTGAATTTGAGTCAGTCTGAGCCCACTTGTTGTTTCCTTCCTCTGCTACTAGGACCTTTTGGGACTTCCCATGGTGATTTTTACGATCTTTGTAGTGCTTCTTTTTCTTGTCATCATGATGCTTCTCTTTACGTTCTTCTTTCTTCGGTCTGGTGCAGTTTGCAATAAAGTGTCCGGTCTTACCACAATTGTAGCAAGCCTGATCATTAACAGCATCGTCTTTTCTTGATTTATAATGATGAGAATGTTTAAAATTCCTTTTATTCTTAGACATGAATTTACCAAATTTTTTGATAAATAATGTCATAGCATCATTACTTATCTGTTCGATAGATCGATCTGTTGTGGGGGTGGTCTGGTCTGGAATGGCTGCCAGTGCTTTGTTTGGTTGAGAGATGAATGGCTCTGCTTCACCTCTGGTGATCAGTTCGAACTCATATGCCTTAAGATCTGCGAACAGATCATGAAGTTCAACTTTGTTCAGATCTTTAGACTCCCTCATTGCAATGGTCTTTACATCACATTCTTTTGGCAACGCTCTTATTACTTTCAGAGCAATCTCTCTGTTAGAGTATTCCTTGCCCAGACCATTTAGTTCATTGATAATACCAGTAACTCTTTCATCAAACTCGTTTAGAGTTTCTCCAATCTTCATTTTTATGCTCTCAAATCTTTGAAGAGCAACAGTCAGCTTGTTTTCCTTGGTCTGGTCGTTCCCTTCACATAGCTGTGCTATCTTCTCCCAAATTTCTTTGGCAGTAGAGCACATTTTGATTTTACTGGACATATTCTTGTCCAACGTCTTGAACAAGATGTCTTTGGCAACGTTGTCTAGATTTGCTTTCTTTCTTTCTTCATTCGTCCAGAGGGATCTGTCCTTCTCGACATTTGGGGTTCACCACCAGTAATGGAGGCTGCTGTATTGACTTTCAGAATCTTCATTGGTCCATCAGTGATGACGAACCACATATCGTCATCATGTGCTGCCAGATGAGCTTGCATTCTGATTCTTCAATCATCATAGTCTTTTTTGAGAACATAGGAATTTTGTTGAATGATGCCATCAGCTCAAGTGTCTTTGTGATGATTAAGACGACCTGCTCTGATACCACTTGTTAGGATCGGTCCGGAGTGTTTAGAGGGGGGGTGAATGAACACTCATATTAAAAATAATCCTTTGTGATTTCTTTCGGTTTAGTGAAAGAAATCTGTTTCTTAATCAACTTTTCTACAGAACAGACCACTGAATAATTTAGTGCGGAACGGTCTGTTCTTAGGCTAGTAAGAACGGCTCGATGGCTTGAAACGTATAACAGGTGCAGAATGATAAAAGACAGAATATGTTTCTGGAAGTTCGAAGGTGGTGTAATCCTTCTACGTCCCCCCTTCTTCCAATTAAGGAAGGATTCCACTAGAAGACTTTGATTTATACAATCCTGTTGTGCAAACCCAATTCAGCTGGATTTACCTCACTACCAGACTGAAACTCCTAGTCTCTCGATCTGTTCAGACACACTCTGTCTGACAGTTACAATTGATTCTCACTTCTCTATCTTAGTACAGAATACAAAAGATAGACTAATTTAGTCTATGCACACAATGATCCTAAGATGATCAAGTATTACAATATGCTTGTGCTTATGAAGATTTTCAGCTCGAGAATGTCTGAGCTTGTAAGTTTGTGCTGTTTAGCTTTCTTTTGCGTTTTTAGGTTGATCAGCCTCTCTTTTGAGCTCTTCTGTTGCATCCTTATATAGTTGTATGTACCAACGACATTATTTCCCTTTATGTGCAACTCTTGACTCTGCTCAAACTCTGATTAAGCTACAGTCTTATTCTTTTGGGCACTTGCCATTCTGGTTCATGCTTTCGGCGACTGTCATGTAAGCTCTTCTTTGTCTTCTTACCTTTTATGGTAATATTCAGTCCTTGGCCTTTTTCAGCATTAATTTTAACATTAAATGCTTCAATAAATAGCCGTTAATGATTCGGACTGAAGAGCAAATCTAATTCAGCCTTGTCTGCTATGATTTGATAATAGTTGAGATCGATCTGAAGCTTCGATCTGGTCAGGCTGATGTTCATCGATCCGTTCTGATTTGCGACATACCATTTCAGCTTGATCTGCTTTGAGCGATCGATCTGGTCAGTCTGATTTCTATCGATCCGTTCTGATTTGTTTTGTCATCTTTAAAATCCGGAACTAACAGCTACTATAGCCCGGGAAGAGGTGGTTACTTCCCCAATCATTCACAAGGTCAACACCCCACTTGTCTCTCCCCCGAGCCATCAATCTGCTGCTCCCACCGACCCGGGTTCACCAGGTGTGCCAGTGGGTTACACCCGCCATATAACCTGATCAACTCCGCCCCCTTGGGCCTTTCTGCTCAAATTGTGGAGTGTTTGACCTCTGCCGCCGATCAGAAAGTTCTAGCAGAGCTGAGGTGGAAACCCCTAGCCATGGAATAAGTATCTCAAGCCCTATCGGTGACTATCCTCCCCACTTTTAAAGTTGCATGAACTTGCCTTGGTACTGACATTGAACTATTTTTCAGGGTCTGGTGATGATGTGCGAGAGCATTCGCCGTGGAGCAAGCTATGGTCAGTCAGCCCGGGATGCCAGGAAAACGGTACAGGAAGCCAAATCCGAGGGTGAAGCTGTTATGGCCAAGTCTGAGGTTGATTCTACGGAACTGGAATCTCACCGGGCTGCGATGACTCGACTCCGAGCTGATACTGAACAACTTCGAGATGCATTGGCAGGAAAAGAGCAAGCCTTGTCAGAAGCCATGGCCGAGTTGGGACGTGTCAAGGCTGAGTTGGCCTCATATGTGGCGGGTGAGCCAGCCTGGCAGGAGGCCTTCATCAAATCGGAGGAGTTTACGCGTATGCTGGCCCAAAGCCTTCAAGTTCTTAGATCTAGGATTCGAGGGGTGCAAAGGCCAGTTTAAGACTCAGGGCTTCCCGCCTGATGACCAGGACCCTGATGAATTACTGGACCTCAACGCGATTGTTGCCAGCATCCCTCCTGACTTTACAGACTAGACTAGCTGTAACTGTTAGTTTCCCCTCCCCCTTTTATCACGCTTTTAGGCTTGTATCGTATTCGGGATGTGTTCCCCTTTGTAAGGAAATCATTTCGAATGCTAATTATTGTACTTATCCAACGAATGACCTCTTTTGGACGTGCCTTGAATAACCCTGACGTGATCTTTCGGTAATTTAAAAGCATGAAATCGACCAGAGCTTGAAATAACTTAGGTGAAACCAATATGTTCAATGGCATGTGATGGAGTAGGTTAGGCCTTAAAAAATAACTAAGGCATGCATCTGACCTGACCACTAAACAATTGAAGCATGAAATCATTCAAACCTTGAAATGACTTAGGTGACACCAATCCAGTGGTAAGTAATTGAATCGGTTAAACCTTAAAATAACTAAGGCACGCATCCGACCTGACCACCAAACAATTGATGAAGGTCAAGACATCTGACAGGCCGCTGAGTCGCCCACATCGGTTTTACGCCTATGCCTCGGGCATTTGGGCTTTAGTGACAGGGCTGACATGCACTTTTTATTCTGCCAAGACCTCATAAACTTGAGCTTTAGTGACAAGGCTTGTGATATCCGGAAACTAATTGCTTTAATCCCGGAGTAATTATAATCCCTAATGGATTTTAATTGAAGTAATTATGAGATAATTACAGTGTTGAGATTCCCGAGGATTTTAATCCGATATCGGTGTTGTTGGATTTAAGGGTTGAGATTTATTCTCATTAATGTGCTAAACAATGAAATTGTGTTAGTATTGGGATCTGGAGTCTGGGGAGCTTTGGATTGAGGTTTGTGATGTAATTGATTGAGTGGGAGACAATTTCTAAACACATATGATTTTTAATGAGTCAGGGTGCGAGTATTTGAAACTCGGGTTTTTGGAGCCTTGTATATATATACCAAGTGGACTCAGTGTTCAGTCATTTCCCCTTCCTCCCCCTCTCTCCTCACTCCCTCCCCCTTCTCTTTTCCTCTTTTCCCTCTCTTCTCTTGGAAGAGAAAATCATTGGAGGCTCGCTTTCGGGGCGAGATTTCTTGAAGATAATTGGGTAATATTCTTCCCCTCGCTTTATCTTCGTATTGATAGTAATTTTATGGTATTTGGTTATGTATGGAAATGAGTTTGAGATTTAGGGATTTTGCTAAAATTGTTAAAGTAATGTTATTGGTGTTTTTATTGAGTTTAAATGGGGTTTTTGAAGTATTGGAGGTGTTGAGGGTGTTGGTTTTGAATTTTGGGTGAAAATCACCATCGTAGCAAAATATTTTTTGGAAATTCGCATATCGCGATCGATCACGGCTTGGCGCCGATCGATCCCGACATATCACTGATTTTTGACGACGATGAACAGTCGCAGCGATCGACCCGTGAAGACTCGACGATCGATCGCGAGGTCTCGGCGATCGATCGCGGAAGATCAAATTTCGTGCAGTAAGATCTCGCGATCGATCGCGGGATGGCGATCGATCGCGGCCCTGTTTCTTTGATTTTTTCAAAACTTCTGCTAAAAATTAGGATTTTAATTTGGTGTTTGTTTGGTAGATTTTCGGGACGATGTCTACATTGTAATGAGAATATTACACTTTAAAATGAAATGGTTTGGGTTGAACTTTTATAAGATGTACTATTCATTCGAGTTAATCGATAACTCATTGAACGTAGAATTAAATGGATGTCTTGGGTAGTACGCATAGTTCATCAATGGTGATTACTCATCGTGGTAGGATGATGTATTTGGAGGTTGTGTACATGCTTATGCATGTGATTGTGAGCTTATTATTGATTGTGGGTTATTAATTGTAAATAATGAATAATTCACTGGATCTCGGGGTAAAGGCAAGGTTTAGCTCTTACTACTAGACTATAAGGTACGTGTAACATACGAGCATGGTAGATATATTATTGTCATGTGCATGAATTTGGGCATTAATTATGTCTATGTGATATTATGGTGATAATTAGATTATGTGTTGGGACTAATTATCTTGGTGAAATGCTTGTCACATGGTAGGCGTGACCCGGTAGAGCATTTCAGGGTGCATGTTTTACATGTTGGGAAATTGGGTGTTATAATGGTTTAAATGTGTTGGTTTGTAATTTTTGGTAAAGCATGATTTTAATGGTGATTTTGGTGCATGGTGGTAAAATGCTTTTAAAATATCATGTTGGGGTATTTTATGCATCATACTTGTGTTTTGATACACATTTAAATCCCATATATGGCAAGGGAGCCACTTGCACATACATTTATATCCCATCACCCCTCTCTATCAGCTTTATGTCCCTACAACCCTAAAAACTTCCATTTTCGTTTCTGAAACAAGAGAGGAGGATAAAGCTAGGAAAAAGGGGTCTTTTTGGGAGTTCTTGCTAAAAACTTAAAGGTAAGCTTTCATTATGGTGAAGTCTTGTTGAGTTTTGGTTGGGTTTGTAGCTTGTTTTTGGGGTTAAAAGGGTGGATCTTGGTCCATCATGTTGTTTATGTTTGGGGGATGTATTTTAAGGTTGTTTTGTGGTTAAATGTTGAGCATGGTGGTTGATCTTGGTTATATGTGAGTTAAGGTGTTGTTGGAAGCTCATACTTGGAGGATTCTCGCTGGAATGGGCTGCTCGATCGATCGAAAAATGGGTCCGATCGATCGAGCAGGGCAGAGCCTGAACAAGGCTTGAAACGAGCTCACCGATCGATCGGGAAAAAGTTCCGATCGATCGAAGTGTGATGTCTCGATCGATCGAGACAAAATCTCGATCGATCGGTGGAGGCAGTGCTTGGATGCCTATTTTTCTCCACTTAGCGATCGATCGGGGCTTAGGGATCGATCGATCGCAAGGCTAAAAATGTGGATTTTGGGATTTTGTTCTAAATGATGATGTTTTTGGTAATGGTTCATTTATTGGCTTCTAATATGGATTCATGTGATTGTGTAGAACCATCCCAGGTAGCCACACATCAAAGGAGATAAAGTCCCTCGACATCTCCACTTTTGGAACTAAGGTACGTAGTGAGACGTACGAGCATCGGACGGTAAAACGTATTTATTACGCTTTGATTGGTTATGCATTATGGTTGCATACATGGTCTTAATTATGCATTATGGTTGCATATATGATTGGATATGCATTATGGTTGCATATATGGTTGGTTATGCATTATGGTTGCATACATGGTTGGATATGCATTAGGGTTGCATATATATTGTGAGTCGAGATTATATTGCAGTGATGATAGAATACTTGCCGCTGTCATGTCGAAGCGATGATAGAATACTTGTCGCTGTCATATTTAGCGATGAAGAATATTTGCCGCAAATATGTCGAAGCGAAGGATAATGCCACTGTCATATTGATGCGAGGGATATTATGCCGCTAATATGTCGAAGCGAGGGGTATTAATGCCGCTGTCATATAAACGCGAGGGGTATTATGCCACTGATATAATAAGACTGGAAATTGGCCATTGATATACACGGAATGAATACATGTCATGACATGCATATTGGCATTATAATCCTTTGATTATTATTGTGGTACAGGGACAACCAATGGAGCTTTTAAATGTGTTAAATACAGGAAGTGAATTGCATTTATGGTTTATGCATTGAATTATGATCATATTATTGTGGATATGATTTATATACATGCTCATGGTTTTGGGGTTGTTCCTGTAGGTACTTTTGGGCGGAAGGGGCTAAGGCGGGTTGATGCGGTGAGCTAGTGAGGAGTGCTCTTGGTAGCAGGCTTGATTCTTTTGTATAGTATCTACTCTAGGAGTAGTGTAAAGCTATAGGATTAGCATTCATTGGTTGGGAATGTAACTAATCCATTTTGAACTTTATTTTGGCACTGTAATTTAATAGCTCAGGGCATCAACACAACCTTTATACTCTGTTTATGCATGGAAATTTTTATTTACGCCTTTTATCCGCACTTAAAGAACTAGGGTCCTTACATTAGTGGTATCAGAACAGTGGTTAGAGAACCCGGGAATGAGTGAAGGGTAGCCTTAGCATGGTTAGCTAAGTGTTTACATTTGAGCATGTTTATGCATGTGACGCATATTGGTGTATAAACTGTTATACTAACATGCTTATTATCGTTCATGTTATCTAACGGCATAACATGTATATTGTTTGGAATTGTTGTTAACCCTTGTATTACAGCATGGCTGCTATGAATGCGGGGAACCTTAATGAAGAGGTTGGTGATGTTGGGAGCGTGAACGCTAGCATTGGTCAGGCAAATCCTTTACCCCCACCTGCTGTGGGCATGGAACCGGTTGCTCAATTACTACTACCAGGGGAGCTTAGCCTGACACAGTTCCTGACCTTCCACCCGCCTATGTTTGAAGGGACAGAAACAGGGGAAGAGGCCGAAGAGTGGCTAGAGAGATTGGAACAAATCTTTGTATCTGCGCCGTGTTCTAGGACGGCATGGTTGAGATTGGCGGAATTTCAATTGGCAAAGAAGTCTTCTATGTGGTGGAAGACGACTGTGATGGAGTTGAGGGCTCAAGGCATGGTGGTCGACTGGACTCTATTCAGAACTCGGTTTTTAAACCGATACTTCTCGGCTGCGGCTAGACAATCAAAGGAGGACGAGTTTACAAACTTGAAACAAGGAAGCATGACAGTTTCGGACTATGCCATGCACTACTCGTCCTTGCTGAGGTATGTTCCACATATTGCCACCAATGGAACATGCAAAGATGAGGAACTTTTTGAAGGGGTTGCGACCGGAACTATTTGATCGGGTGATTTCTAACAACCCGACATCCTTTGATGATGCACTTGTAAGAGCGGAGTTGGCAGAGATTGGGGTGAGTGCTTATACTGATACCATACCCCCACCAGCCTCATCACAGAGATCCACATCAGAGAATCTGAGGCCACGGGGAGGATCTTTTAAGTCACGAGGGACTTCTTCTTCTTCCCGTTTTAGCGGAAAGCGACCGGATGGCCGGAAACAAGGTGACCGGAGAGGTGGTGCATCTACTTTTGGAGGACCTGGTAGAGTTGGAGAGGTTAAGTGCCACTTTTGCGGAGGGCCGCATTTGATGCGTGATTGTTCTGCATGCTACATATGTGGCAAGTCGGGCCACATTGCTCGGCGTTGCCCTAATCGGGAAGGCCAGACGGATCTCAGGGAAGGTCGAGGGAGATTTTCTAGTGGTACAGTTCAGCAGAGGCCGCCGATGGTACCTCGACATGTGGGAGGACAGGCGATGGGGCCACCTCAGGGAGAGGTCTATGCATTGACCAGGGAGCAGGCCGATGCAGCTCCAGAGGAAGTGATAGCGGGTACGTGCCTTTTATTTACGTATTCCGCCTTTATTTTGATAGACACAGGTGCTTCGCACTCCTTTGTGTCTGCGGACTTTGTGGCGAGACATCATATGTGCACGTCTCCGTTACCCACGCCACTATTGGTCTCGACACCCACTGGAAGGAAAGTTGTTGCCGATCAGTTTCTGATGGACTGCCTCATTTATTTTGAGGGCAATGAGATCAAGGCAGATTTGATTGTTTTGGGTATGTCAGATTTCGACTGCATTGTGGGCATCGACATTCTGAACAGATATCAGGCAGTAGTAGATTGTCGACAGAGGACAGTACGGTTCAGATCTCATTTGGGAGTTCAGTGGATTTTCTATGGCAACGGTTCTCGTGCGAAGATTCCGTTGATTTCGGCAATGAAAATGTCCCAATTATTGGAACGTGGACACACGGGCTCCTCATCTATGCCGTGGACACTTCAGGAAAGGGTAAAGAGTTAAAAGTTGAGGATGTGCCTGTGGTAGCAGAATTTGCTGATGTATTCCCGGAGGAGATTCCAGGATTCCCACCGGCTAGGGAAGTCGAGTTTGGGATTGAGTTATTACCGGGGACATCCGCTATCTCTCGTGCACCTTACAGGATGGCACCGGCGGAGTTGAGGGAATTGAAGGAGCAATTGCAGGAACTCCTTGATAAAGGATATATACGCCCTAGCGTATCGCCTTGGGGCGCACCAATTCTTTTTGTGAAGAAGAAAGATGGCTCGATGCGTTTATGCATCGATTACCGGCAACTGAATAAGGCCACGGTGAAGAACAAGTATCCTCTTCCAAGGATCGACGACTTGTTTGACCAGTTGCAAGGTACGAAGCTGTATAGTAAAATTGATTTGAGATCCGGGTACCATCAGATACGGGTCAGGGAGGAGGATGTGCAGAAGACAATATTTCGGACTCGGTATGGGCACTACGAGTTCTTGGTATTGCCGTTTGGTGTGCCGAACGCCCCGGCTGTCTTTATTAGCTTGATGAATCGGGTGTTCCAACCCTATCTGGATCAATTCGTCATTGTGTTTATTGACGACATACTCATCTACTCCCGGAGCGAGGAAGAGCATGTGAAACACTTGAGGACGGTGCTCCAGATCCTCAGAGATCACCAATTATATGCCAAGCTCAGCAAGTGTGGGTTTTGGTTGAGCAATGTAGTGTTTCTGGGGCATGTCATATCTAGCAGTGGGATTTCAGTGGACCCCAGGAAGATTGAGGCGGTGATGGAGTGGGTTGCACCCACTTCTGTGCCCGAGATACGGAGTGTTCTTGGTCTGGCTGGTTATTACCGACGCTTTGTCGAGGGATTTTCTAAGATTGCTAAGCCACTGACGCAGTTCACCCAAAAGGGAGTACCCTTCTTTTGGTCAGAGGCTTGCGAGGAGAGCTTTCAAGAGTTGAAGCACCGATTGACGACGGCACCAGTATTGGTGATTCCTACGGAGAACAAGAGGTTTGTCCTTTATACTGACGCATCACTGCAGGGCTTGGGTTGTGTACTGATGCAAGATAAGCATGTGGTAGCTTATGCATCGAGGCAGTTGAAGCCGCATGAGGCTAGATACCCGGTCCATGATTTGGAGTTGGCGGCTATATCTTTGCCCTGAAGATTTGGAGGCACTATCTGTATGGTACATCTTTTACCATATACACGGATCATAAGAGCCTAAAATTCTTGTTTACTCAGGCGGAGTTGAATATGCGTCAGAGGAGATGGCTGGATTTGCTCAAAGACTATGACTGTGAGATTGAGTACCATCCGGGGAAGGCGAACTTGACAGCAAACGCCTTGAGTCGGAAGGTGAAGAGTACTGCTGAGGAGGTCATGCAATTGTCGGCTATGATGACTTCATATTGCCATCTGGGCTATGACTTCGACGTAGATACATCGTCTGTACATGTATCGACCTTATTGGCTGAGCCAGATATCTATGAGCATATCAGGAGAGCTCAGAGGACAGATGATGAGATACAGAGATGGTCATCATTGACACTTCAGGGGCAGCCATCAAAGTTCAGAGTGGCTGAGGATGGTTCTTTGAGACTTGGTAACCGATGGGTAGTTCCATGTACGCCGGAGTTGCGTAGAGGAATCTTGGAACGGGCTCATAGTAGTCGATTCAGTATCCACCCAGGAGGGAGGAAGATGTATAAGGACTTGTGTGATCAGTTCTGGTGGAAGCGGATGAAGCGTGATGTGATCGCTTTTGTCAAGAGGTGTTTGATTTGTCAACAGGTTAAGGCAGAGAGGCAGAGACCCGGTGGCGAGCTAAGGAGCTTAGAGATACCGGAGTGGAAGTGGGAGCATATATCTATGGACTTTGTGACCCACCTGCCGAGGACTACTTCGGGTTGTGATGCCATTTGGGTGATCATTGACAGGCTGACAAAGGTAACTCACTTCACCCCTACTGTATGACGTACACATACTTGAGGATGGCTCAATTGTATGTCCGGGACATAGTGAGACTACATGGGATTCCAGTATCTATTGTGTCGGACAGAGACCCGCGGTTCACATCTCATTTCTGGGGAGGTCTTCAGTCAGCTTTGGGTACTGAGGTGAGATTGAGTACGGCATATCATCCCCAGACGGACGGGCAGACTGAGCGTACTATACAGACGCTCGAGGACATGTTGCGAGCTTGTGTGTTGGAGTTTAATGCCTCATGGCAAGATTCCTTGCCCTTGGTAGAGTTTTCATACAACAACAGCTATCAGGCGAGTATTCAGATGGCACCGTTTGAGGCTTTGTATGGTAGGCGTTGTAGGTCACCATTGTACTGGGATGACTTGACCAGTAAAGTGGTAGGAGGACCCGAACTGATTCGAGAGATGGAGGATAAGGTAAAGGTTATCCGTCAGAAAATGAAGGCAGCCCAGGACAGGCAGGCAGCCTATGCGAACAAACGGCGGAGACCGTTGGAGTTTCAATTAGGAGACAGGGTCTTTTTGAAGATTTCACCTTTCAGGGGTGTGGTTCGGTTTGGTATGCGTGGTAAATTATCTCCAAGGTATGTGGGACCGTATGAAATTTTACAGCGCATCGGTACCTTGGCTTACCGTTTGGCACTGCCACCGTCGTTGTCTGATATTCACGACGTGTTTCATGTATCTATGCTATGGAAGTATGAGCCGGATCCGTCGCATGTATTACAGCCTTCTGAGATTCAGTTGGATTCTGATGTATCATATGAGGAGCGGCCAGTCAGGATTCTGGATAGGGCTGATCGCAGACTTCGGAATAAAGTGATACCGATGGTCAAGGTTCAGTGGGATCGCAGGGGTGTCGAGGAGGCCACGTGGGAGACGGAGCAGCATATGGTGCAGCACTACCCGGAACTATTCTCTGGTACGTGATTTATGTTTAGTTTCGATTTGGGTAAGTGCATGCGATTTCGAGGGCGAAATCTTATAAGTAGGGGAGTATTGTGATATCCCCGAAATCATTAATTGCAATTTGGGCATTAATTATGTCTATGTGATATTATGGTGATAATTAGATTATGTGTTGGGACTAATTATCTTGGTGAAATGCTTGTCACATGGTAGGCGTGACCCGGTAGAACATTTCAGGGTGCATGTTTTACATGTTGGGAAATTGGGTGTTATAATGATTTAAATGTGTTGGTTTGTAATTTTTTGGTAAAGCATGATTTTAATGGTGATTTTGGTGCATGGTGGTAAAATGCTTTTAAAATATCATGTTGGGGTATTTTATGCATCATACTTGTGTTTTGATACACATTTAAATCCCATATATGGCAAGGGAGCCACTTGCACATACATTTATATCCCATCACCCCTCTCTATCAGCTTTATGTCCCTACAACCCTCTCCTTTCCTCCAAAAACTTCCATTTTCGTTTCTGAAACAAGAGAGGAGGAGAAAGCTAGGAAAAAGGGGTCTTTTTGGGAGTTCTTGCTAAAAACTTAAAGCTCAAGTGGTAAGCTTTCATTATGGTGAAGTCTTGTTGAGTTTTGTTTGGGTTTGTAGCTTGTTTTTGGGGTTAAAAGGGTGGATCTTGGTCCATCATGTTGTTTATGTTTGGGGGATGTATTTTAAGGTTGTTTTGTGGTTAAATGTTGAGCATGGTGGTTGATCTTGGTTATATGTGAGTTAAGGTGTTGTTGGAAGCTCATACTTGGAGGATTCTCGCTGGAACAGGGCTGCTCGATCAATCGAAAAATGGGTCCGATCGATCGAGCAGGGCAGAGCCTGAACAAGGCTTGAAACGAGCTCACCGATCGATCGGGAAAAAGTTCCGATCGATCGAAGTGTGATTTCTCGATCGATCGAGACAAAATCTCGATCGATCGGTGGAGGCAGTGCTTGGATGCCTATTTTTCTCCACTTAGCGATCGATCGGGGCTTAGGGATCGATCGATCGCAAGGCTAAAAATGTGGATTTTGGGATTTTGTTCTAAATGATGATGTTTTTGGTAATGGTTCATTTATTGGCTTCTAATATGGATTCATGTGATTGTGTAGAACCATCCCAGGTAGCCACACATCAAAGGAGATAAAGTCCCTCGACATCTCCACTTTTGGAACTAAGGTACGTAGTGAGACGTACGAGCATCGGACGGTAAAACGTATTTATTACGCTTTGATTGGTTATGCATTATGGTTGCATACATGGTCTTAATTATGCATTATGGTTGCATACATGATTGGATATGCATTATGGTTGCATATATGGTTGGTTATGCATATTATGGTTGCATACATGGTTGGATATGCATTACGGTTGCATATATATTGTGAGTCGAGATTATATTGCAGTGATGATAGAATACTTGCCGCTGTCATGTCGAAGCGATGATAGAATACTTGTCGCTGCATATTTAGCGATGAAGAATATTTGCCGCAAATATGTCGAAGCGAAGGATAATGCCGCTAATATGTCGAAGCGAGGGGTATTAATGCCGCTGTCATATAAACGCGAGGGGTATTATGCCACTGATATAATAAGACTGGAAATTGGCCATTGATATACACGGAATGAATACATGTCATGACATGCATATTGGCATTATAATCCTTTGATTATTATTGTGGTACAGGGACAACCAAGGGAGCTTTTAAATGTGTTAAATACAGGAAGTGAATTGCATTTACGGTTTATGCATTGAATTATGATCATATTATTGTGGATATGATTTATATACATGCTCATGGTTTTGGGGTTGTTCCTGTAGGTACTTTTGGGCGGAAGGGGCTAAGGCGGGTTGATGCGGTGAGCTAGTGAGGAGTGCTCTTGGTAGCAGGCTTGATTCTTTTGTATAGTATCTACTCTAGGAGTAGTGTAAAGCTATAGGATTAGCATTCATTGGTTGGGAATGTAACTAATCCCTTTTGAACTTTATTTTGGCACTGTAATTTAATAGCTCAGGGCATCAACACAACCTTTATACTCTGTTTATGCATGGAAATTTTTATTTACGCCTTTAATCCGCACTTAAGGAACTAGGGTCCTTACAATAACGATACTATACAGGGATATATATAGCATGTTCATTCAGAATTGCAACACATAGAACACCAAATTCACCCACAAATCTCTTCCAAGCTCCTCTCTAGCTCTTCTCTAGGTTTGCATATTTTCTTGAATTTGCACTTGGCAATTAAGATTGAAAGTTGGGAGAAGTGAATTCCTAACATCTTGGTAAGGTTTATGTGCCTTGTATACTTGTTTTATGTTGATAAAAGATGAGTTGAAGTTGAAGCATGGAATTTGGTAGTTTTTGCTTTGATATGAGTTTAGTGTACACACTTGAGTTATATATGATGATAGAAACATGTTTATCTGATGCTAGAGATTGCATGAAACAAGTTGTAATGGTAGGAAATGAGGTGTAGGATAAACACCAAGAAAAGAAGTAGGAAATCGCCATGGTTTTTCAGAAAATAAAGGAGGCGATCGATCGCTACTTATGAGGCGATCGATCGCTTGAGGCTAAACATGAGAGTGGCGGTGTGCTGAGCGATCGATCGCTTCAAGGAAGTATCGCTCGTATCGAGGCATAATGTTTTTCAAAGGGTGAGGCGATCGATCGCATGGAAATGAGGATCGATCGCTCATGACCAGAAATTTAGGCGATCGATCGCGTCAAAACATGAGATCGATCGCTAGGGTCCAACTTTTACAAAATTTGATATTTTGTGGACTTTGTTTTTGAAGCCTCATGATTTATTGTTGATATTGTTGTAGCATCATCACAGGGGACAGGGCAACGAGACGGTTAGACATTGACACCTGATTTATATCGTTTATGTCGCATAACAGGTACAAGGATATGATATTATTGTGATGATGATGTGGAAATTGTATCATATGATTGGTGGTATCATATGCATGTACACTCATGAGATTCATATTGTTGAGATGGATGCCACAATAGGTATGTCGCATATGCTTTGACTGAGATCATTGCCACGATAGGTATGCCATTGTTGGGCATATGCTTTGGCTGAGATTGTTGCCACGATAGGTATGCTGCATATGCTTTGGCATGAGAGGTATACCCCGGTTGAGTATATGCTCTGGATGTTATAACGTGGAAGATGTGAGGAGGTTCCACTGACATATTGAGCTGAGATAGGCATATCATATCGGTCTCGTTATAACAGGATGATGGATGAGACATATCATGACATATTTGCATTAGATGGTGCATGATACAGAAAATCACAACTGATATTTTTAGTGCTTTATCGTTTTATAGTGCTTATTGATATATCACTGAGATGGTTGTTTATATATACTCATGTTGTGTGATTGTTTCTGTAGGGACTCGTACACGTGGGAGGACGGGATTGTGAGTCTTATTCCGCTACGAGCTGAACCACTGCTTAGGAGTTGTATTGGTCTAGGTTGTTTTGCGGTACATATGTTGTATATTATGACAGGGTTTTGTTAATATTGTAACAACCTATAGAGCAGAACTCTTAATCAGTATATGATTTACTTAATTCATACTCACATATGTATAATGAACTGATACATAACGGATTAAGTAACGAGGAACCCACATAACAAGTCTAGCATTAATCTACAATAAACCACTCCCGTGTCCTTAATGAACGATTAATACTGAAAAACGCTTTGTGAAAACTACTAGCCTTCGATTTTGGTAAATCTATTGCCATCACACATGTGCTAGATTTTACTTGGTCCGTCTCAACCTAAAACCCACGGCCTAATTTACTACGTCGCATCGTAATCTCCTATGGTCAATTCAATCACGATTACCAAAATCATGCAAAAGGTAGCTAATCTTTTACAAGCATTAAAAACATAAATTACGCACAAAGATCATGGAAATCGATCAAACTCGATAATTAACTCAAGGGTTCAAACATGTGATCCCCTATGTCTTGATAAACAAAATTAGCCAACAACCATATTCAAATTATAATGCAAAAATATGTCTTAAAACAAATTCAACATCAAAATCCGAAATTCAAAATAACTAAGTTCATAAATACTAAGATAACGAGGATGTCACTCCGTGCGTCGCTCCGTTCTTCCGTTCCTTGCGTTGCTCTTGCTCTTCAATGAATTGTGGTATGTTTTGTTGTGTATAGAGGAAGAAGAAGCTGCCTTTCGGTCTCAGAAAAAGTGTCCAAAGTCCTCTAATTTAGTGCCTAGGTTTGGTAAGTAAGGAAAATCCGCCTTTAACCAAACATGGAAAGTGTGATATCCCCGAAATAATTAATTGCAAATTGGGTATTAATTATGTTATATGAGTAATTGTGGTGATAATTGAATTATGTGCTGGATTTAATTATCAAATTGAAATGCTTAGTCACATGGTAGGCGTGACCGGGGATGCATTTCGGGATGTATATTGCGCATGTTGGGAGATTTGAGTATTAGCATGATTTATTTATTAAGGTTGGCAATTAATTGGGAAGCATGAATTTAATTGAGATTTTGGTGCATGTTGGTAAAATGCTTTTAACATACCATATTGGAGTATTTTGGACATCATGTTAATTGTTGGGGTACAATTTTATTTGACATATATCCACTTTATCACCCCCACTTTACCATTTACTCTTTAAAATCCCCAAACACTCTCCCAACCCTAACCCTTCCCCCATTTTCGATTTTTGCTTCAAGGTAGAAGAGAAATCTTTGCAAAAACTCCATTGGTGTGATTCTTGGTAAGATTTGAGGCCTAGGAAGTGCATATATCATTCCTTCATGTTTTTGTGTGGATTTACTTGGTTTTGGATTGATATATGAGAGTTTGAAATGGGTTTGTTTGGGTTGATATTATTTTGGTTGAGTGTTAGATTTATGGATGTATGAGGATGTTTATTGAACATTTTTAGTGATTTTGTATTGTTGATGTATTAATATTTGAGTTTGTTTGCTTTGGGGAAGAAGAAGGGTGAATAGTGCCCAAAAATCGGGTGTACAGGTCTCGGCGATCGACATTCTCCCGATCGATCGCGAGCTACAGGGGAGAAGGCAGTAGCCTTCCGCGATCGATCGCGAGTTTGGCGCGATCGATCGGCAAGGTCGCGATCGATCGGCGCAAACTCGGTGATCGATCGCGGATTGAAAAATTTTGTTGAACGAGGCATTGTAGTCTCGCGATCGATCGAGGCTATATGGCGATCGATCGCGAGACACCAAAATGGGTGTTTTTGATTATTTTTTTGTGGGATTTTTGGTATTGGACTATTATTTGGTTCTAATATTGGTTTGTGTGAATGTGTAGAACCATCCAGGTGGCAACACAGCCAAGGAAGTGAAGTCCTACCACATCCTACTTTTTGGAAAGGTACGTAGAGGACGTACGGGCACCCAACGGTACATGTATTTATTATACTCATTGATTATGCATTGTGGATGCGAGTATATGTGGAAATGTGCATTGTGGATGCAAATACGTGTAGAATTTATGCATGATGATTATATATGCATATGATGATTGTTGGTGCATATCCCATGAGTCATGGTCATCCTTTGATGATTTTAATGCTTGCCGCTATTTGTTTGGTGCCGCTCAATGTGAAGCGAGGGGTGGGAGCGCCGCATGTCACATTGAAGCGTGGTTGTCATATGAGGCGAGGAAAGAATATTTGCCGCTAAAATGTAAAGCGAGGGGTGGGAGCGCCGCATGTCCATTGAAGCGAGGTTATTCTATGCCGCCTATATGTGAAGCGAGGGGCATTAAAATACATTGTGATGAACATGCTAGGGATTGGTAATTGATGAATATGGAACGGTGTTATGTCATGACATGTGTAAACCATTAAATAATCTATTGATTATGCTCATGAGTTATGGTACAGGGACAACAAAAAAGGGAGCGTTTAAAATGCATGGGAAAAACAGGAAGTGTTTTATTACGGTTTATGCATTTATGCCTTACATTCATATTGTGTTGTATATGAATTATTATATGCTCATATTTTGGGGGTTGTCCTTGTAGGTACATTTTGGCATGATAGAAAGGGGCTAAAAGCGGGTTGAGGCGGTGAGCTTGTAAAGAACACTTTTGATAGATGAAGGACATGATTACTTTTGTATAGTGTCTACTCTAGGAGTAGTGTAAAGCTATAGTGAAAACATTCTTTTGATTGGGGATGTAATTAATCCACTTGATAGTCCTCATTTTGGCTTGTAATTCTTAAGGCTCATAGTCTCAACACGATCATTTTACTCTGATATTTTATGTTAGCTCTAATTATGCCTTTAATATGTATTTAAGGAACTAGGGTCCTTACATTAGTGGTATCAGAGCAGTGGTTAGAGAACCGGGAACGAGTGAAGGGTAGCCTTAGCATGATTGGCTAGGTGCTTACATTTGGAGCATGTTTATGCATGTGTTGCATATTGATGTATATACTGTTGTACTAACATGCTTATTATCATTCATGTTATCTAACGACATAACATATATATTTGTTTTGGAATTGTTGTTAACCCTTGTGTTACAGCATGGCGGCTATGAACTTGGGAAACCTCAATGAAGAGGTAGGTGACGTTGGCAGTGTTAATGCGAGTATCGGTCAGACAAACTCTCTACCTCCACCAGCTGTAGGCATGGAACCAGTGGCTCAGTTATTACTACCTGGTGAGATCAGTTTGACTCAGTTTCTGACCTTCCACCCGCCTATGTTTGAGGGGACGGAGTCAGGAGAAGAGGCTGAGGAATGGCTTGAGAGACTGGAACAGATTTTTGTGTCCGCCCCTTGTGCAAGGAAGGCATGGCTGAGATTGACGGAGTTCCAGCTAGCGAAGAAACCTTCCATGTGGTGGAAGACTACAGTGATGGAACTAAGGGCTCAGGGTGTATTGATTGATTGGACTCTTTTTAGAACCCGATTTCTGAACCGGTATTTCTCTGCGGCTGCGAGGCAGATAAAGGAAGATGAGTTCACAAACTTAAAGCAAGGAGGTATGTCAGTGTCAGACTATGCTATGCACTATTCTTCATTGCTGCGTTATGTTCCGCATATTGCCACAAGCGGACATGCAAAGATGAGACACTTTCTGAAGGGGTTACGGCCCGAACTTTTTGACCGGGTTATCACCAACAACCCCACTTCTTTCGATGATGCTCTCACGAGAGCAGAGCTTGCGGAGATTGAAGTTGAGGCCTATCCTAGTGCTGTACCCCCACAGGTGCCACAACAGAGGCAAGCTACTGATAGCTTGAGGCCCCGAGGAGAGTCATTTAAGCCTCGTGGTGCCTCCTCATCCTCACGGTTTAGTGGAAAGAAATCTTTTGGTCGGAAACAAGAAAACAGGAAGAACAATTGGTCGACCAACCGAGGGCTTATGCAAGGGAATAGATCGGGGGAGATAAGGTGCGACAATTGTGGTGGACCACACTATTCGAGTAATTGCCCTGCTTGTTATAGTTGTGGCAAGATGGGCCACGCCTCTTGGTATTGCCCCATACGGGGAGGACAGTCAGGCTTTCAAGGGAATAGGCCGAGATTTGAGGACAGGACAGTGCATCAGAGGCAGCAGACTATGCCTCGACCATCGGGAGGTCAGACAGTGGGACCGTCCCAGGGACAGGTGTATGCACTGCCCAGTGAGCAGGCACAGGCAGCCCCAGAGGAGGTGATTGCCGGTACGTGCCATTTATTTACGTACCCTGCTTTTATTTTGATAGATACAGGTGCCCCCCACTCTTTTGTATCTGTTGGTTTTGTGGAGAGACACCATATGCGCACGTCTTCGTTACCCACGCCTCTTATGGTCTCGACACCCACTGGAGGAAATTTTATTGCCGATCAGTTTCTTGTAGATTGCCTCATTTATTTTGAGGACAACGAGTTGAAGGCAGATTTGATTATATTGGGCATGTCAGACTTCGACTGCATCGTGGGTATTGACATTCTGAACAAATACCAGGCAGTGGTAAATTGTCGACAGAGAACAGTGAGGTTCAGATTTGATTTGGGAATACAGTGGACTTTTTATGGCAACGGTTCTCGTGCGAAGATTCCGTTGATTTCGGCAGTCAAAATGTCTCAGTTGCTGGAACGTGGTCACACGGGCTATCTCATCTATGCCGTGGACACGTGGGGAAAGCATAAAGAGTTCAGAGTTGAGGATGTACCAGTGGTAGCAGAGTTTGCTGATGTATTCCGGAGCAGATTCCCGGATTCCCACCGGCTAGAGAAGTCGAGTTTGGGATTGAGTTATTACCGGGGACATCCGCTATCTCTCGTGCACCTTACAGGATGGCATCGGCGGAGTTGAGAGAATTGAAGGAGCAGTTGCAAGATCTCCTTGACAAGGGATATATACGCCCGAGCGTATCGCCATGGGGCGCACCGGTTCTCTTTGTAAAGAAGAAGGATGGTTCGATGCGGTTGTGCATCGATTACCGGCAACTGAATAAGGCCACAGTGAAGAACAAGTATCCTCTCCCGAGGATTGATGGTTTGTTTGATCAGTTGCAAAGTACCAGACTATATAGCAAGATTGATTTGAGATCCGGGTACCACCAGATTCGGGTCAGGGAGGAAGATGTGCAGAAGACAGCATTTCGGACTCGATATGGGCACTATGAGTTCCTAGTGATGCCGTTTGGTGTGACGAATGCCCCAGCAGTCTTTATGAGCTTGATGAATAGAGTGTTTCAGCCATATCTCGATCAGTTCGTCATTGTATTTATTGACGACATACTTATCTACTCCCGGAGCGAGGAAGAGCACGCGAGACACTTGAGGACAGTGCTCCAGATCCTCCGAGATCACCAGTTATATGCCAAACTCAGCAAGTGTGAGTTTTGGTTGAGCAGTGTAGTATTCCTGGGGCATGTCATATCTAGCAGTGGGATATCGGTGGATCCCAGGAAGATTGAGGCTGTGATGGAGTGGGCTGCACCCACTTCTGTGCCCGAGATACGGAGCTTCCTTGGTTTGGCCGGTTATTATCGACGCTTTGTCGAGGGATTTTCAAAGATCGCCAAGCCGTTGATACAGTTGACCCAGAAGGGAGTACCATTCTTTTGGTCAGAAGCTTGTGAGGAGAGCTTCCTGGAGTTGAAACACTGGTTGACGACGGCGCCGGTATTGGTGATTCCTTCGGAGAACACTAGGTTTGTCCTTTATACCGATGCATCACTTCAGGGCCTTGGGTGTGTATTGATGCAAGATAAGCATGTGGTGGCTTATGCGTCGAGACAGTTGAAGCCGCATGAGACTAGATACCCAGTCCATGACTTGGAATTGGGGGCTATCATCTTCGCCCTGAATATTTGGAGACATTATTTGTATGGTACGTCGTTACCATTTACACAGATCACAAGAGCCTGAAGTTCTTATTCACTCAGGCGGAGCTGAACATGAGGCAGAGAAGATGGATGGACTTACTCAAGGACTATGATCGTGAGATTGAATACCATCCCGGAAAAGCTAACTTGACAGCAGACGCTTTGAGCCGGAAAGTGAGGAGTATTTCTGAGGACGTCATCCATTTGTCAGCCATGATGACCTCCTATTGCCATCTGGGCTATGATTTCGACATAGATGCATCACCTGTGTATGTATCGACCTTATTAGCTGAGCCAGATATCTATGAGAATATTAGGAGAGCTCAGAAGTCAGATGATGAGATTCAGAGATTGTTATCTTTATTGCATCTTGGTCAGCCATCGAAGCAGAGTGGCCGAGGACGGATCCTTGAGATTGGGTAGCCGTTGGGTGGTTCCGAGTACGCCGGAGTTGCATAGAGGAACCTTGAAGCGAGCTCATAGTAGCAGACTTAGTATCCACCCCGGCGGAAAGAAGATGTATAAGGATCTACGTGATCAGTTTTGGTGGAAGATAATGAAGTGTGATGTCGTCGCTTTTGTTAAGAGATGCTTGATCTGCCAACAGGTCAAGGCAGAAAGGCAGAGACCTGGCGGCGAGTTGAGAAGCTTGGAAATACCAAAGTGGAAGTGGGAACACATTTCCATGGACTTCGTGACTCACTTGCCGAGGAGTGCCTCGGGTTTTGACGCCATTTGGGTGATTGTGGACAGATTGACCAAGGTGGCTCATTTCATTCCCTATAGCATGACCTTCACCTTTTTGAGGATGGCGTAGTTGTATATTCGAGATGTGGTAAGATTGCATGGAATCCCCATTTCCATAGTGTCGGATCGAGATCCACGATTCACATCTCATTTTTGGGAGGGTCTTCAGTCAGCTTTGGGGACTGAAGTTAGGTTGAGCACTGCTTATCATCCCCAGACTGATGGCCAGACCGAGCGTACTATCCAAACGCTCGAGGACATGTTGAGGGCTTGTGTATTGGAGTTCGATGTTTCTTGGCAGGATTCAGTGGCCTTGGTAGAGTTCTCATATAATAATAGCTACCAAGCAAGTATTCAGATGGCTCCTTTTGAGGCCCTTTATGGCAGACAGTGTAGATCACCCTTGTGTTGGGATGACTTGGATCGTAAATCGGTCGGAGGACCGGAACTGGTTCGAGAAATGGAAGAAAAGATAGAGATGATAAGGCAGAAAATGAAGGAAGCCCAGGACAGACAGGCAGCTTATGCGAATAAACGGCGGAGACCGTTAGAGTTTCAGTTGGGAGATAAGGTCTTCTTGAAGATCTCGCCTTTTCAGAGGTGTTGTGCGATTTGGGATGCGCGAAAAACTATCTCCGAGGTATGTTGGACCGTACGAGATTTTGCAGCGCATTGGCACCTTAGCTTACCGACTGGCTTTGCCACCTTCTTTGTCTGGCATACATGATGTGTTCCATGTGTCAATGTTGCGGAAGTATGAGCCGGATCCGTCTCATGTGTTACAGCCTTCCAAGGTTCAGTTGGAATCCGATGTATCTTATGTGGAGTGGCCTGTTAGAATTCTGGATCGAGCAGACCGCAGACTTCGGAACAAAGTGATACCTATGATCAATGTTCAGTGGGATCGCAGGGGTGTCGAGGAGGCTACGTGGGAGACGGAGCGACATATGGTGCAGCACTACCCGGAACTATTTTCTGGTATGTTATTTATGTTTAGTTTCATTTTGGGATAAGTGCATGCGATTTCGAGGACGAAATCTTATAAGTATGGGAGTATTGTGATATCCCCGAAATAATTAATTGCAAATTGGGTATTAATTATGTTATATGATTAATTATGGTGATAATTGAATTATGTGCTGGATTTAATAATCAAATTGAAATGCTTAGTCACATGGTAGGCGTGACCGGTGATGCATTTCGGGATGCATATTGCGCATGTTGGGAGATTTAGT
Organism: Haberlea rhodopensis; assembly: GCA_907163345.1. Classification (NCBI taxonomy): domain Eukaryota; kingdom Viridiplantae; phylum Streptophyta; class Magnoliopsida; order Lamiales; family Gesneriaceae; genus Haberlea; species Haberlea rhodopensis. The sequence continues at coordinate 81,405 of CAJQUN010000815.1, read as the reverse complement.
ATTAGCATGATTTATTTATTAAGGTTGGCAATTAATTGGGAAGCATGAATTTAATTGAGATTTTGGTGCATGTTGGTAAAATGCTTTTAAAATACCATATTGGAGTATTTTGGACATCATGTTAATTGTTGGGGTACAATTTTATTTGACATATATAAACTTTTACCCTACTTTATCACCCCACTTTACCATTTACTCTTTAAAATCCCCAAACACTCTCCCAACCCTAACCCTTCCCCCATTTTCGATTTTTGCTTCAAGGTAGAAGAGAAATCTTTGCAAAAACTCCATTGGTGTGATTCTTGGTAAGATTTGAGGCCTAGGAATGGCATATATCATTCCTTCATGTTTTTGTGTGGATTTACTTGGTTTTGGATTGATATATGGGAGTTTTGAAATGGGTTTGTTGGGGTTGATATTTTTTTGGTTGAGTGTTAGATTTATGGATGTATGAGGATGTTTATTGAAGATTTTTAGTGGTTTTGTATTGTTGATGTATTAATATTTGAGTTTGTTTGCTTTGGGGAAGAAGAAGGGTGAATAGTGCCCAAAAATCGGGTGTACAGGTCTCGGCGATCGATCGGGACATTCTCCCGATCGATCGCGAGCTACAGGGGAGAAGGCAGTAGCCTTCCGCGATCGATCGGCGCAAACTCGACAATCGATCGCGGAAAAATTTTGTTGAACGAGGCAGTGTAGTCTCGCGATCGATCGAGGCTATATGGCGATCGATCGCGAGACACCAAAATGGGTGTTTTTGATTATTTTTGTGGGATTTTTGGTATTGGACTATTATTTGGTTCTAATATTGGTTTGTGTGAATGTGTAGAACCATCCCAGGTGGCAACACATCCAAGGAAGTGAAGTCCTACCACATCCTACTTTTTGGAAAGGTACGTAGAGGACGTACGGGCACCCAACGGTACATGTATCTATTATACTCATTGATTATGCATTGTGTATGCGAGTATATGTGGAAATGTGCATTGTGGATGCAAATACGTGTAGAATTTATGCATGATGATTGTATATGCATATGATGATTGTTGGTTCATATCCCATGAGTCATGGTCATCCTTTGATGATTTTAATGCTTGCCGCTATTTGTTTGGTGCCGCTCAATGTGAAGCGAGGGGTGGGAGCGTCGCATGTCACATTGAAGCGTGGTTGTCATATGAGGCGAGGAAAGAATATTTGCCGCTAAAATGTGAAGCGAGGGGTGGGAGCACCGCATGTCCATTGAAGCGAGGTTATTCTATGCCGCCTATATGTGAAGCGAGGGGCATTAAAATACATTGTGATGAACAGACTAGGGATTGGTAATTGATGAATATGGAACGGTGTTATGTCATGACATGTGTAAACCATTAAATAATCTATTGATTATGCTCATGAGTTATGGTACAGGGACAACCAAAAAGGGAGCGTTTAAAATGCATGGGAAAAACAGGAAGTGTTTTATTATGGTTTATGCATTTATGCCTTACATTCATATTGTGTTGTATATGAATTATTATATGCTCATATTTTGGGGGTTGTCCTTGTAGGTACATTTTGGCATGATAGAAAGGGGCTAAAAGCGGGTTGAGGCGGTGAGCTTGTGCAGAACACTTTTGATAGATGAAGGACATGATTACTTTTGTATAGTGTCTACTCTAGGAGTAGTGTAAAGCTATAGTGAAAACATTCTTTTGATTGGGGATGTAATTAATCCACTTGATAGTCCTCATTTTGGCTTGTAATTCTTAAGGCTCATAGTCTCAACACGATCATTTTACTCTGATTATTTATGTTAGCTCTAATTATGCATTTAATCCGTATTTAAGGAACTAGGGTCCTTACAGAAAGTTTTTTTTTTTCTTTTCATAAAACACTTATCAGCGATCGATCTTCGTTCAGTGCCGATTGATCGCCACGTCCTACTGGACGTTCGTAACCAAAATATTCATATCTGCGATCGATCGTGGCTTCCCACCGATTGATCGCGAGAATTCTCTGTACATTGGCGATCGATCGCGAATCTTTGCGGATCGAGCGCCAATACAATTTGCTTGGTTCCTCAATGCATAGCTCCGCGATCGATCGCGGTGTTTATGCCGATCGATCGCCGAGCTAATAAGAATTCTAACTTTGATATGTCAGTCCACCTTTCAACATCTTCGCTCGGTTTGGTCCTTTTTCAAGATTTTTAGCTTGTTTCCTCCACTTTTATTTGATTTGAGTCCAAAGGACCCTATTTTGTCAGTTCTTGCAGCCCCTTTAGACTCATATGTCCGAGTCTCTTATGCCACATCTCTGTTTGAACTGTTTTTGTCACACCCCGGGCCCAGGTCCGCGCAAGCGCGACTGCACAATGGGCTCCTATAGGAACTACTTCGTATCCGTCCTCGCTCTACGAAAATGGTTAACCCAAGTTGCTATAATAGTCCATTGTAAGCCTTTATAAACCTCTTTAAATTTTCATCCACAACCAATGTGGGACAAGGGTATTACAATCACCCCTCCTTTAGAAAGCGACGTCCTCGTCGCGACCTAACTCATCGATCCACCGGCACCGGAAATCTAGAGGTGGCTCCTACAGGTTCAAGAGGTGGCTCCCGTCATGTAGCACTTTGCCCCGCAGGTTCAAGAGGTGGCTCCCACGCTCGTGGCACTTTGCCCCGCAGGTTCAAGAGGTGGCCCCCGTCGTGTAGCACTTTGCCCCTTTAGGCTCAAGAGGTGACTCTCATGCACGTAGCACTTTGCCCCGCATAGCACTTATCTCCCGGTGTTTTCTGCCGGTGACCGGCTCTGATACCATTCTGTCACACCCTGGGCCCAGGCCCGCGCAAGCGCGACTGCAAATGGGCTCCTATAGGAACTACTTCGTATCCGTCCTCGCTCTACGAAAATGGTTAACCCAAGTTGCTATAATAGTCCATTGTAAGCCTTTATAAACCTCTTTAAATTTTCATCCACAGCCAATGTGGGACAAGGGTATTACAGTTTTTGTGTTGCTACACCAGTTTATACAATTCCAGTGGTCCCTTGAAGTACATATATACCCTTTTTCAGAGTTCCCTTCATAACCATCAGTGAGCCATTTAGTACTTTTAACACGCCAGCTGAAGCTTTGTAGCTAAATCCTTTGTTGTCCAGGGTTCCCAAAGAGATCAAGTGTCGTTTAAGGTCAGGGATGTATCTTACATCAGAGATCACTTCGAGTGATGAATCCCACATCCTCAATTTTACAGAGCCAATTCCGTGGATCTTACATGACTCATTATTTCCCATAATTACTTGACCCGTCTCTACTTCTTTGTAATCGAAAACAAGTCTTTTCTGGGACACATATGTATGTGCACCTTGAATCCATAATCCAATCTTTCTTGGGATCATAACTCTTTATAGTAAATATCTGCGTCCTCATATCCATCCAATAAATTTGTTGTATCATTCGTAGAGTTTATATCCTCTTTTTGGTTGTTTTTTCTTTGTGGGTAATTTTTCCTAAAATGTCCTTCCTTGTTACAGGTGCAACAAGTTTTCCTGGTCTTAGATCATGCTCTGGATTGTCTTCTTTCCTTTGTTTCCTTTTTCCTTCATGTCTAAAGTTCTTCCCCGCACATTTAAACCTTCACCTACAGATCTACTCTGTTTTCCAGATGCTCTCAAGTCAAGTTTTGTCTCTACCATATTTAAGTGTGTCTCTTAATTGATCATACGCTTTGGGCGATGAATTCAAGAAGAAGATTGCTTGATCTTCCTGATCGATCGATCTTGACTTCAATATTCTCTAGACCAGACAAAAAATTAGTGAACTCATCTATGTTCTCATCAATTGACTTGTTCTCATCCATTTTGAACCCCTAGAATCGTTGTTTTAGGTAGATTCTATTGGGTAATGCCTTTGTCGTATAAAATTGTTCAAGCATATTCCACATCTCACATACTGACTTTTCTTTGACAACTTTTCTCAAGATTTGATCGCTTAGGCTCAGGATAATTGTGTTACGAGCTTTCTTCAAGATCTCAGACTTATTCTCTATAGTGTCTGGTAGTTTGGCTTTTTCTTTATGTGCTTCATCCAGCCCTAGATTTCCTAAATGATCGATCATATTTTCCCTCCAAAAATTAAAGTCATTCCTGCCATCACACATTTCTATTTCAAATCTTGATGTTGACATTGAAGATTTTCTGTGGCCAGTGGGATAGCTGCAACTGATGAAATAATCCTACATCCAAGGTTCGGGATGAACGCGCAATGAATCCACTAAATCACGAGTCAAAATACAGTGTACAAAACATTCCAGAACACAATACAATTTCGTCAACTAATCTATAGCAGAAATTCAATGAGATATCTAACAGCACTCATTCATCTATCATGTCCAAGAACATCATCACAATATCGAGTTCTTGAAGAAGACGTGAGAAGATAAGTAATTATGTTCTCTATATGAATTCACCAATCAACTAACTGCTTCCTTATATATTTGTACTATTATATACGGGAATAAAATGTTGCCGTAGCAATGAATAGTAGAACAGTGTTGGACAATTTTTGGGCTTTCTTCAAATTTTTGTGGGCTTCTTTTTTCCTGGTTTTTTTAGTGTTTGGGCTGGTCCTTTTTGAAGGGGTGTTTTTTTAGCCCACAACTTGAAATAGGATGTTACTGTAGCAATGAATAGTAGAACGGTGTTGGGCAATTTTTTGGGCTTTCTTCAAATTTTCGTGGGCTTTTTTTTTCCTGGTTTTTTTGGGGTTTTTTCAGTGTTTGGGCTGGTCATTTTTCATCAATCTCTCTCTGAGAATTGCTGCATGAATAATGTTTTGTCCCACCCTTAAATCTTTTGTAGTTTTTATTCATTTTATCTGGACTCGGGTATGGAATTAATCTTGGATCATAATAGAATATGTGTATGCTCAATTTCCAAAATTTGAAGATTTAATGGCGCTAGCAAACTGGGTTGTCTTGTTTTGAGAATTTGTTGTTCTGACGAATATAAAATGCTTCTAAAGTTACAATACGTAGCTGACAAACAACTCATGCTAAAACTGGTTCAATGTACAGAAATATGAATCTTGTATGTATAACTGAAAATATTTGTTTCTGAGTTGTGATCATATAATTTTGACGGAGTTCGAACTGAAGAGGTGCCACTTCTAGAATTCATGGAGACGAAAAGTGATTGCAAGAGCATAGTTTTGTTTAGGAGGGGTTTAAGGATTAAAGATAATCCTGCTTTAGCTGTTGTTGTTAGGGATGGCAGCATACTACCCGTTTTTAAATACCAGATATTTAAATATATAAAATATTTTATACATACAACATATAATATTTACTCGCACGACAATTGCATTGAACATTTTAGCTGGTCCCGGGCATCGCGCATTGCGAGGTGCACAAAACTAGTATATATATATATATGGCAAGTTATACCTACTCTTCACACAACTGAATTCCGACATGACAATGGTGGCCGCGTGTGATTTTTGCGGCGACAGCGTGGCGATACTCTACTGCCGAGCTGACTCTGCCAATCTTTGCTTGTGGTGTGACCACCAAGTTCACACCGCCAACGCTCTCTCCAAAAAGCATCTCCGCTCCCAGATCTGCCACAACTCCGCTGCCCAACCATCGGCCGCCCGATGCACCACCGACAACCTCGTACTCTGCCAGGACTGCGATTGGGACGCTCATGGTGGCTGCGTTGTCTCCGTCTCGCACCACCGTTGTCCTGTAGACGGCTTTTCGGGATGTCCCTCGTTCCTCGATTTGGCAGCTGCTTGGGGTTTGGAGCTTCAGGAGAAGAAAACGCCGTCCTTTGTTTTACCGGAGGACCTCATGGTGCCTAACGGGGAACCTGCCAAGAGGAAAACTCCTAACTGTGGAAAGCAGAAACATGTGATTTTGAAGCAGTTATTGAAGATGCTGGAGGATGGCGAGGTAGCACCCAGTACTCCGAGCGGCGTTGCGTGGGGTCACGAGAATTTCTATCATGAGGACCAGCCGCAACAAAATGCCAATGTAAAAGTGGAAGGGAACACGATGTGTAACACCAGCGCATAGGATTTATTTTCTATAATGCTTTTTTGTGTTTGCATTTGTCTTGTTGGTGATTTTAGTCACGTCTTACTTGTTTAATGGTGTAAAGTGTAGACGGAATAAATGTGGTATTGGTTAATCCTTTTCTTTTTTATACATTCATTCGATGCTTTCTTAGAAAACAAAGAAAGAAGCTCTCCTTTGTTATTCTGTTCTTTGTATTTCCAACAGAACCCAGATATCTGATCACTTTCTTTCGTCATTTTGAGTGTCTGCTGTATATTTTGTATTTCCTTCAAAACTTCATTTTATTTGTTCTTGAGCTGATCTGAAAAACCAAACCATATCATAACTACAAGTGTACGCGGTGATATGCTTGTTCCTTCGGCAGAAGGTTGTATTAAGTTGAATTTGATTTTACAGATATGGGATTTCAATTTGGGGCAGCTGAGGGGGGGGGGGGGGGGCATGAGGATCAGCCAAACTCACTATAATTGGAAGATGGTGGAAGTGAAATGCTCTACACCGTCAAAACTTACAGTGAACTACTGAAAGGAGCATCCTTGGCCACACCTGGAGTCGACTGCATAACTGCACACGAGGAAATGATACCCTTCAACGTAAGCCTGCATTTTTTTTACTCATACTAAAAACATCATGATCGTATGTTTCTTGATCCGCTCTCTATTTTCACAACTCTGTGAAACGTAGATTGATTCCAGAAATCCAACGACTGGTCAAGGGCCTGCAACATGCGAGACCAACTTACCATTCTCGAAGCCATCATCAGGCTCTATGTGTTGGTGGAACAAAAGAGATCCAGTTCACGGAGCAATCTATTATGATTAAGCACGAAAGTGTGGCTCCTGCAATAACCAAGCTCGATTTGGAGCTCCTGGCAAAGAACAGAGGCAATGCTACTAGATATGATAAGCATATCCGATATGATTCAAGAAAAGCCAGAGCTGATACTAGGAAACGAGTCAAGGGCCGTTTTGTCAAGGCGTTTGAAACTCCAATGGGGGTGAACGGTACTGATTATAGTTGAATATTTGATATTGTGCTGTGTGTACATATTTCTTTCTTTCACTTTGATACGCAATTTCATGTAGCCACGATGCTCACGCTACTCTCTTTAAAACAACTGTGTAAAATTTGTTGACAAATTATAGGAAGCTTAAATGAAGTTACGGCACACTCAATATAGGCAGGATGTGAGGAATGATGTTATTGATATTATGTCTCAAGATTATGTTATGTGTTGAGTTAGTTCAGCACGATTGAGCTCTTTTAGTCAACCAGTTAGTTCCATTTTCCTGAAGTTTTTGTATTTCAAATTAAGAAAGATCTGGTTGGTTAAAGAGGATGGTTATTTACGGGTAAAATAAATTAAAAAATGATCCGACAAGCTTTCTTGTTTGTTTCTATCATTGCTCAAAGAATGCGGAGGGGGGAAGACCGACCATTCATCACAAGAAAGGTGGTCAAATCGCTTTTAATTTTACACAAAATATAAAATCTTACTATATTATAATATCTAAGCCACCTATAATAACTACTTTGGTATGACAAATTTGAATTTCCAAACTACCCCTCCAATGGTTGTGGTTCTTTGTTGCATCTTTTGAATTGTACTATTAACCAATGTATATACCTCACATATGTTATCAAATAACAAAGATGTCCAATATGTAAAATAATCGTAAGACCTCTGTTAATTTGGATAACCACAATAACATCAAAAAATACATGGAATGATATTAAACAACAAAATCAATTTGAAAAAAAATTTATTACACCCCAAAAGCAAAAATTAAAAAGTGAATTTGAAATTATCACATCAGTTTACAAAAAAAAAAAACTATTGTATATACACGCAATGCGTGTATGGTGACTAGTATGACTGATACCTACCCCATTTAGGATTTAAGTTTATAAAATTTCATTGGGACTAAGATTATCTATTTTTGTACGTGTAATATACAACATGGTCAATCTTAGTATATTACTCATGCAAACATTTTTGAAAACCTAATCGGACATGATGAACCACCAAGTATTTACAAATTTTTGCTTCGCATTGTATAACCTCTTCAAGTTCCCCGTTAAAATCAATTTTGAGTCATAACCAATCGAAAACATTGTTATGCCGCAGTGTGGATAAAATGTGAGTTATCCCAAGTATGTATTAGGATGACATAAATCTTTTCAATACTACAGTTAGTGAATGTTGTATGGCTGTCTGATCAAGCAAGTGATTCGATTACCTTCTATCTACACACTCTTGCTGTAGAGTAGATTGGTTGGATATTTTGCAAGGAGATTCATACTAAAGGAGGTGGAGCATCTTTGAATTTTGAGAACCTTCTGAAGGAACATGCAACGCCGTTCTCATTGGATCTCCAACTTGCCTGCAGGCTTGGTGTTGGAATTGTGGGCACATTTGAAATGGTTGGTTCACGTACATTGGTTTGCTCGTGACTTGTGCATATTATGGGGCCTGAATGAGACGGTGCTTTTAGCACCTAAGTGAGACGGTGGGCGAGGAAGGTCATGAAGCTCACCTATTTTAGGAAAAGTAGGCGAAACCCACGATGACAATTTAAGGGGTTGATGCTTGCATTGAAGGTCGCGAAAAAGCATTAGGGTCTCCTGATGAGGTGACGGGACGACGGCCGAAATTGTTTGGGTTATTTGTGGTCGGTGGCTTGTTTTTTAATGGATCAGAGAAAGCTTGTGTATCGGTCTGTTTGAGTGAAGAAGCTTCAAGAACGGAGGTGCAAACCTACTGGCTTTTCTGTTGTTGCTATTAGGGATGTGCACCGGTTCAGTTAACCAGCCGAACCGGGCCGAACCGAACCGAAATTTTTCGGTTTTTGGTTTTTTTTATTTTTTTTAAAAAAGTTCGGTTTTCGGTTACAGGGTTCGGTTAACAAAACCGAACCGAAAACTAACTTTTAAAAAAAATTACTTTTTTTAAAAAAATTAAATGATTAATAAATATTTTTTAATGGTTTCTTTCGTGAACGCATGAATAACAATTCGTAATTTAACTATTGTTTATAAGTATAATATAATTTATTTTGTTGTCACTTTTAAACTCGACTTGTTGGTATAAATAACTTCAAAATAATATTAAAACTTTTGAATTAAAATATTAAAAACCATTTTGAGTCCAATGTATAATGTATTAGTATTTATATTTATGTTGGATTTTCTTTTCGACTAACCATCCAATTCCAAAATTCAAAAAAAAAAATTTATTTTTTTAAAAGAAAAAAAAAACTACGGTTTTAACCGAAACCAAACCGAAAAATTTCGGTTCGGTTTTCAATATTTTCGAAATTTCGGTTCGATTAACCAAAATTTCAAACCGAACCGATGAACACCATAGTTGCTATCTTTGAGTAGTGACCGTGTATCTAAGATGATTGGTCTTCCGTACTCATTCTTGTTGAAAGGAGATGAATGTGACAATATCTGTGTCGCTTGTTGTGTTTGAGAAAGTTCATAGTCTAATTTTCTCTCTGCCTCATCCGGAGTGGGTGGTAGCACGTAAGAACATGCCAGATGCTGAAGGCCTCAACCGTTTCAGTCGCTCGACCTTTTCAGGAAAGAAAGAGAGGTGCAGATTTGCTAATGGACAGTATAGGGAGTAACTTAAGGAAGAAGATCAAAGAGATCGTATTCGTATCAGTGGGATACCATGTACAATGTTTGCAGTTCCTGCAGCAGCTGAAAGCAACGTATTGTAGCAGTCTCTCATATCATTCTTGTATATAAGAAGGTTATAAGTGAAATAACATCTCAGAAAACAACAAAAAATCCAATCACAGTATTCATGGAAGAAGCCAAGATCGGCAATAAAATTGCTCGGCGATAGACATTACATCAGCCACTGGCTTGATGCCGGTGGACCACCATCATTGACACTACTACCACAAACATTCACACAGAAACAAACTCCCCTCGACAATTTTGATGTTACAAAAAAATTAGAGATAATTACATATATTTCCATAAAATATCTGTTTTACAAATTCCCCCTTCTAGTTTGAACAATTACATTTGTTCCCCTTGTATAATAACTATATTACAATAACACGTCATCTAGTTTGTAAACATATTAAAAAATTACTACCTCCCTTATGATTTGACATAAAAATACATTATATGAGAGGTCGATGTTATTGTTCAAACTAGAGGGAACGATAATTATGAAAATTAGAGAGGGTTTATATGAAGTTCACCCAACAAATATGAATACTGAATATGTAACAACAAGTCAAAGGGACACCACCATCATTGAAACACAAGAAAATGACTTCATTGAGGATGAAATATGCAACTATTGGTTTTTTCCTTCTCCACTAATAAACCTGAAAATTTGAATTTCTGTAAAATTTGAAATTCCAAATAATGGCAGAATAAATTAAAAGAACCAGGCTTGCCTACTAATTAACTGTTGGAATATTTTCTGTATATGTATCTTTGGGCATAGCAATAAAGCAAAATAACAAGATGGCTCTATGAACATTTGTCGAGACGAGACGATAGAAACACTTCAAACCACGAATTTTGAAACCACAAAGACGTAAAGACACTCAAACTTTAAATATGAATGGTATGATGAAAAATGCACATTTTTTTCTCTCAAAACTTGAATTTGATAATCTTGCAAAAAAGTTGTTAATTCGAAATGAAAACGCTATATTTATTTAAAACTAAGATATCACCAAAAGACATCAATTGGAAGTACCAATTCACCAAAAAATTCACCTGCACACGAAGGGACATACCCTTCCTTCAAGTCTACACGGGCGCGATCAATCCCTTTTTTCAACATTCTGCTAGGCGTGATCGATCCTCCTGGCAGTAGCATTTTTTCAAAGTTTTGATGCTCGAATTTTTAATTCACCAAGAATTTTTTCCAACAATCCCCCAGATAAATGCAAATGAGCATATTTAGCGAATTATTATAGCCTCTGGAGAGGTGTTTTGCGGCCTTGAACATTACGTCGTAGTATTCAATCGGATTTACTTGACTTAATAGTGAACTTATAGTTTTGAACTCTATAGTCGTTAGTGTAAACCAAGACAACCCACAACATAACAATTTTAACTTTTGTATTGGTTTTTACGGTTATGTCCATCAGACACGCTTGATTTCATAAGTGATTTCCATCTTTGAAGTGGCCACACTTTGCACTCACGCATGTGATCTCCTAAAAGAGTTTTGTATGTTTTAGGAATAATTAAAGGGCCTTGCACATCATCGTACCCATTTTCCGGGTTACACATCGTATCATAGGAATGGGTTGAAGATTAGTCTCCAAGGTGTTTCTTCAATTTTGTAGTTTTGTTGTCCTTAACCTAGATCTTGAGATCTCCAGTCAACTAGGTTGGGTATACACTATAAGATTTTAAGGGGTTTTAAATCTCATTCCCCTTGCTAGACAATTTACGTGATCCCTCGATCAACTTTTCATAAGTGGATCACGACTTTTCTCCATAACAATTAAGATTATGCTACTGGAGATCACGTTACCATATGCTATCATGTCTTCAGCATATGAGACTTACCATTCTTGTTTTGTGCTTTTCTTATAGCGGTTTTGATATCACAATATATTTCAATTGCAAGCACAGTACTTTGTCAACAAGAAATTTTCACTTAACAAATAGATGGCTGCTTGAAATATTTGCAGTTGGCTACTCATAATTTTAATTGTGATAACAAGCTTGGAGAAGGTGGATTTGGGAGTTTGTTTTTGGTATGGTTCTCAGGTGATAATACAAATAATAAGCAACCAATGATTTACATCTTGATAGGAGCAACATGCTAGATGTGTTGTCACAATTTATTTCTAATATTTTTCTATATGCTAATACAAAATTGCATTGCATTATACAGATATTTGGTTATGAGAAATTTTGTTTCATGACTAGTTGTCGGTATGTCTATTTTATATATTTGAGTTCTCGTTTGAGCCTTTTTTAAAATCCATTATTTTGTTGGCTTTTTATTATTTTCCTTTTATATGTGTTTGGATTGGATAGATAAACTTTTCTTTTTAAAATTTATTTCAACTCATGTTGTTCTATATATAACATGAATAACATACTTAATTTTTTTTTCAATTTTTATTATATATAATAAGCATCCATGTGTGTATTGCACGTGCTTCATACTTGTTACCTTATTTTTTTGTTCGATTTAATAACAATAAATTTATGTGGGGAAAATGGATGAGCTATTCCGCAAAACCAGATGTTAGACGGGAGCCAGAGAAGAGCTTTCCGAAAAAAAGCCCCTCCGGCGATCAAATTGGTGCTGAAAAGAATAGCAAACGAAAAGTAATCTGCTTGCTGGGATCCCCTCTTCTTGCTAACAATCCTGATATTTATAGGGGAAGGGCGAGCCAGTGGTCCTGGCTTGCCTAGAGTTTAGGAGACAATGTCTGATGTCGGGGGTGAGAGCCACAGACTGGGGGACCAAAGACAAATGTTACCTACTTTGTATGACTTTCCTCACTTTTACGATCCTGCCTGCATCCGGGGATATGATTTTTGTACTCGAGGTACTTGACCACCTTCTGATTGGTTGGTGGGCATAGCCTTTGCTTTAATAGGTGTACGACTCATGTAGCTCCAATTCCGGTACACGGACCACCATAAGTCTGTCCGCGATCACCTCGGCCTCATCTCAGCTATCTTGGCCAAATGAGCTCCACCTCGGCCTCATGAGGTTCGCCTTGGTCTCAGCTCGGGGGCCGCCCCGAGGAGTCACGACTGTTTCCGTGGAACGCGAGTAATAGAGCTCTTGTTGAGCAAGAAAGGCCACGACAGATGGTCCGAGGTGATTAATGCATAGGGTCAACTCGGCTCGGAGGACGAGGGATAATATCCAGCCCGGCTTTCGTCCCGACAACTTTCTATGTCCTCAGAAACTACAACTGGGCCTCTCTAGCTGATCAGGCCCAAATAAAATTCGGGTCCAAAAACATACTGGGTCCCCAGTGCCAGGGATATCATCAGTATCCCCCCTAGTCAAGCTAGAGTAGCGCTGTCTCGACTGATGGGTTTGTGATTCGAACTTTATTCACTCCCGACACCCTGGTCCTTTGATTGGGCAAGTCATGGCCCTGGGGTCATAGTTGTCTTGCGCCAAACCCTAGGATGAGCTGTCCGGCCACGTGCCCTCATCCGGTGCTTCGACCGTTCAGATCCCTTAATCCGCACTGTTATTCTGGGCCCGGCTTTCTTGGCCCACCTACCTTATTCCCTATAAATAGAGGCCCCCTTGCCACTTTCATTTATTGTGCTTTAGGTCGGATCGATCGTCTCTCCCAAATCCTGTAAGTCAACTCTCCATTTTTCTCTTTCTTTTTAATGTGAAATTCCACATCCTCCATCCCTGGTGCCCTCTTTCGTGGGGGTGGGGTGGGGGGGGGGGGGACGAGGACGTCGAGGTGTCTGAGCTTCCCAGCCCATCGGGTCGGACGTCGGATGCTGCTGAGGAAAACATTCCCGAGGTGGCACCACTCTGGCAAGTCCCTCCCAGAGTATTCGATCTCTCTCACTCTACCTTCGAGGTTATCGACCAAAGGAATCTGACCCAGGCCGGACTTCCTTGGTACGAAATTCTCGACTCAGGGTTTTCCCCCAATGTCGAGCACCTTCTCCGTACGCGGTTCATCCCGCCATACCACGACGTCTGGGTTCCTAGGCTGGCGAGCATCCGCATCTCCTCCCACCCAGGTACTTCCCTTTCTCTGTCGAACAGCTTAAGAGCGGGCTCCGTTTTCCCATCCCCCTTTCTTATCAAGAGTTTTCTCATTTTCAATGCGTGTCTCTGAGCCAACTTACTCCTAACTCCTACCAGAGCATAGTCTCCGCCACCGCCCTCTTTCGATCCCTTGACCTCCCTTCTCCCCTACACTTCTTCATTATTTTTTCCAGGTTAAGAAAACCCAGTCCCCCAGGTGTTTTACTTTGATGCCCGGACCTTTTATAAATTCTTAAATAACATCCCAAACTCCCGCAAAGGATGGAAACAAACCTTCTTTTTTGTTAAACCACCTCAGCGTTGGGCCTGTCCAATGGCCTGGAGGGATTCATTACCGACCCCCTGATCCTTACCCAGAAAGTATAAAGAATACGTGTTCTTCCAAACAGTTATTTCAACCATTGGGGCTCGACGTTTCGATTCGGCTGCCCTGATCAGGGAGGACGTACTCAGACGTTTTGGGCTGAGCTCCTATCCAGACGTCTCTGGTGGTACGTTCTTCCTATCTGGCCTATTTCCCATGTTTTTAGATTTACTTTACCTTATTTGTTTTATATGTCTGATCTGAGCTCCTTCCTTCGCAGATAACATGTCTCTTCAGCAGTTGCTATCCGCCATGGTGTCCCAAAAGAAGGCGAGTAAGGGGGGCCAGCCCCCTTCCACATCGGTCATCATTCCCCTCAGCCCTCTCTGGGGTCCAGCCCACCCCGTACGGAAAGGAGTGGGGAGGTAGCCGGTCTACGCAAAAGGAAAAGGGAAAGAGCACAGCGGGAACCTCGACCCGGGAAGAAGTTGTTACTTCCCCTGTCATTCACGAGATTGATACCCCACCCGTTTCCCCTCTGAGCCATCAGTCCGTTGCTCCCGCCGACCAAGGTTCACCCGGTGTGCCAGTGCGTTATACTCGCGAGATCAGCCTGATAAACTCCGCCCCTTCGGGTCTCCCTGCTCAAATCGTGGAGTGTTTGACCTCCGCCGCCGATCAGCAAGTTCTAGTTGAGCTGAGGTGGAAACCCATGGCTGAGGAAGGGGTATCTCGGGCCCTATCGGTGAGTACTTTTAAGGTTGCCTGAATTTACCTTGGTATTTATATTGATTGCTTTTTCAGGGTCTGGTGATGATGTGTGAGAGCATGCGCCGGGGTGCAAGCTACGGCCAGTCAGCCCGAGATGCCAGGAAGGTTGTACGGGAAGCCAAATCTGAGGCTGAAACTGCTATGGCCAAGTTTGAGGCCGATGCTGCGGAACTGGAATCTCATCGGGCTTCGGTGACTCGACTCCGGGATGATATTGAATAGCTTCGAGGTGCACTGGCTGGAAAGGAGCAGGCCCTGTCAGACGCCGTGGCCGAGCTGGGAAGGGTCAAGGCTGAGTTGGCCTCATACGTGGCGGGCGAGCCAACCCTGCGGGAGGCCTTCATCAAGTCAGAAGAATTCACGTGTATGCTGCATCCAAGGCTTTCAAGTCTTTAGACCTTGGATTCGAGGGGTGCAAAGGTCAATTCGAGGCTCAGGGCTTCCCGCATAATGACCAGGACCCTGATGACTTCCTGAACCTTAACGCGATTGTTGCCATCATTCCTCCTGACTTCGTCGACTAGTCTGACTTGTTCCCCCCCACCCCCCTTTTGCGAGTATATTTTTTTGTACCTGTATTAATTTTGGGACGTGTTTCCCTTTGTAAGGAAGTTATTTTGAATGTTAATTATTGTCTACCCCGTGTGATCTCATGTACGTGCTTAGAACAATCCTGACACGTTATCGTGGTGGTTGAGGAACCGGCCATACCTCGAAATAACAAGTGAACATTGTTAAGTGGCGAGTAATTGAATCGGTTGTCTTAAAATGGCTAAAGGCCAAGTGATTGAATCGGTTAAAACTTAAATGATTCCAAGATTTCGTCCGACCTGACCAATATTTACTTTACGTGCCCATGCCCGTCATTCATGTTTTAGTGTTAGGGCTGACCTGTTATCTTAGCCGGACTGACCTGCAATGACAACTTAAATAATCCGACGTATATAATGAAATATAAAACAAGGCTAACATGTGTGAACTCCAAAGATAATAAACCGAGCGGATAATGCTCTCTCGACCTGAGCTCCTGTAATAATAAGTGTGAGCGAATGATTCTCGTCTGGTCTGCACTCTGTGGCGGACTATGCAATAAAGTTGTGCCCGGGCAAACTATGGCGATAATAATGTGACTGGGCGGATCATATCAGTAAGTTTGTGTCAGGGCCTTATCCACGCTTTAGTGACAAGGCGGACGTGCACTGATATTTTGCCAAGGCCTTATACACTTGGCTTGAGCAATCAGGGCGGACCTGTGCTGATATTTGCCAGGGCCTCATACACCTAGGCTTAAGTGACAGAGCGGACATGCACTGATATTTTGCCAAGGCCTCATACACTTGGGCTTGAGCAATTAGGGCGGACCTGTGCTGATATTTGACAGGGCCTCAAACACCTGGGCTTAAGTGACAGTGCTGACCTGCACTTTTTATGTGCCGAGGCCTTATACACTTTGGCTTTATCAATCAGGGCGGACCTGTGCTGATATTTGTCAGGCCCTCATACACCTGAGCTTAAGTGACAGGGCTGACCTGCACTGATATTTTGCCAAGGCCTCATATACTTGGGCTTGAGCAATCAGGGCAGACCTGTGCTGAAATTTGTCAGGGCCTCATACACCTAGGCTTATGACATGGCTGACCTGCACTTTTTATTTGTGTCAATGCCTCATACACTTGGGCTTTAGCAATCAGGGCGGACCTGTGCTGATATTTGTCAGGGCCTCATAAACATGGGCTTAAGTGACAGGGCAGACCTGCACTAATATTTTGCTAAGGCCTCATATACTTAGGCTTAAGTAATCAGGGCGGACATGTGCTGATATTTGCCAGGGCCTCATACACCTGAGCTTAAGTGACAGGGCGGACCTGCACTGATATTTTGCCAAGGCCTAATACACTTGGGCTTGAGCAATCAGGGTGGATATGTGCTGATATTTGCCAGGGCCTCATACACATGGGCTTAAGTGACAGGACTGACCTGAACTTTTTATTTGTGTCAAGGCCTCATACACTTGGGCTTTAGCAATCAGTGCGGACATGTGCTGATATTTGCCAAGGCCCCATATACCTGGGCTTAAGTGACAGGGCTGACCTGCACTGATATTTTGCCAAGGCCTCATACACTTGGGCTTGAGCAATCAAGGCGGACCTGTGCTGATATTTGACAGGGTCTCATATACCTGGGCTTAAGTGACAGGGCTGGCCTGCACTTTTTACTTGTGCCAATGCCTCATACACTTGGGCTTTAGCAATCAGGGCGGGCTTGTGCTGATATTTGTCAGGGCATCATACACCTGGGCTTAAGTGACAGGGCTGACCTGCATTGATATTTTGCCAAGGACTCATACACTTGGGCTTGAGCAATCAGGGCGGACCTGTGCTGATATTTGCAAGGGCCTCATACACATGGGCTTAAGTGACAGGGCTGACCTGCACTTTTTATTTGTGCCAATGCCTCATACACTTGAGCTTTAGCAATCAGGGCGGACCTGTAATGATATTTGCCAGTGCCTCATACACCTGGGTTTAAGTGGCAGGGCTGACATGCACTGATATTTTGCCAAGGCCTCATACACTTGGGCTTGAGCAATCAGGGCGGACCTGTGCTGATATTTGACAGGGCCTCATACACCTATGCTTAAGTGTCAGAGATCGTAGGAAAGGAAAAATTCACTAGATAAAGTCAAGTGTTCATTCATCGAATTGAAACAGTAATTGTAAAACGCCTAGGAATAATACTTTCTGAGGTGATGCATTCCAAGGCCTTTTTAGGCGTTGGCATTCTCCCTCCTCCAATTAATATGATCTGGAACTCAGCCTTTGGATTATCTTATATGGCCCCTCCCATCGGGGGTCCAGTTTCCTCACCTCCCTTGCTGGGTTAACCTTCTTGAGGACGAGGTCCCCCACTTGAAAATTCGGAGTATCATCCTTTTGTTGTAGGCCTTGACTATCTTACTACGGTAAGCCTCCATCCTAATCTTAGCTCTTTCCCTTTTCTCATAAATCAGATCCAAGTCCATAGCTCGACGCTCTTCATTGCTGTCATCATATGCTTGGACCCTGACCGAAGATTTTTCGACCTCGGCTGGGAGCACAGCCTCCAACCCATAGACCATGCTGAAAGGCGTCTCCTCGGTTGGGATGCGAGTTGTAGTTCTGTAAGCCCACAACACACTTGGTAACTCATCCACCCAATCCTTGCCAACCCCGTACAGCCTTGCCTTTAGTGCTTGCACAATCGACCTGTTGGTGACCTCTGTCTGCCCATTACTTTGCGGATAACTCACTGATGTAAAGGCCTGCTCGATTTTCATTTCCTTGCACCAAGCCATCAATCTCTGCCCCTGGAACTGCCTTCCATTGTCTGATATCAATTTCCTGGGTACCCCAAAATGGCAAACAATGTTCTTCCATAGAAAGTCCAGCACATTGTCTTATGTAATCTTGCTAAGGGCTCAGCCTCGACCCATTTCAAAAAATAATCCACAACCACCAACATAAATTTCTTATGCTTTGGGGCCACTGTGAAAGGTCCCACAATATCCAAACCCCATTGATCGAAAGGGCAGGCCGATGTTACTGATTTCATGAGCCTTGTTGGCCTCAACTAGAACTTATTATTCATCTGACAACCTTCACAAGTAACTACGGTCCTGATCGCATCGTTTCTTAGGGTTGGCCAGAAATATCCAGCAAGAAGAGTCTTCCTGACCAAAGCCAATCCCCCAAGATGATCTCCACAACATCCTCATGTATTTCTCTTAGGACGTATTCTACATCTTCCGTGATCAGACATCGGAGTAGAGGCCCCGCGAATGACCTCTTGTACAACACGTCCTCAATCAGAACAAATCGGAAAGCATGCCTCTGCAATCGCCGGGCTTGGTTCTTATCATTGGGCAGCTTGGACTTTTTCAAGTAGTTCAAAATCGGGGCCATCCATCCTAGACCTCGGGGGGATCTGTCCTGGGATGGATGGATGGAATCAACTCAGTTTGAACTATGAACTCCCTCTGTGACAAAGGGACTAGGGATGTAGACCACTTGGAGAGCTCATCGATTTCGTGGTTCTCCTCTCTAGGGATCTGTACTATGCTCCATTCCACGAAACTTTCTGACATCTCCTGGATAGCCTTCAAATATTCTATCATCTTCTCGCTTTTGGCCTCGTAATTTCCTTTCACTTGCTGAGTTGCCAGCTGTGAGTCCGAATGAAGGATCACCCAGCTGGCACCGACCTCCTTGGCCAATCTCAGCCCAATCAGCACGGCCTCGTATTCTGCTTCGTTGTTAGAGGCCCGAAAATCCAATCTGGCGATGACCTTCATTTTTCCCCCGCAGGGAATATTAGAACAATCCCCACTCCACTGCCTTCATTGTTTGCTGCTCCGTCCATGTATACTTTCCATGGCTCTTCGGTCTCAACTTCGATCATCTACACGAGGAAATCTGATAAAGCCTGAGCTTTGATGGACGACCTGGGTTGGTAAGTCACGTCGTATTCGCCGAGCTCGATTGTCCACTTTACCAGCCTTCCCGACACGTCAGGCTGGGTCATGATCCTCCCCATGGGGTTGTTGGTTAGCACCGAGATGGGGTGGGACAAGAAGTAGGGTCTCAATCTTCTTGCGGTTATCACCAAAGCTAATGCCAGCTTTTCAACCTCTGGATATCTGAGTTCCGCACCTCGCAGTGCATGGCTAACATAATACACCGGCTTCTGGTCTGTACCATCATGTTTTACCAGTATTGAGCTAACGACGCTCTCGGTAGCAAACAGGTAGACCCACAATCTTTCCCCGAGTTTGGGTTTTACCAGGACAGGTAGCTCGGCCAGATGCCTCTTCAAGTCAGCGAAAGCTTTTTCGCACTCGTCATTCCAATCAAATTTTTTGGCTTTTCTTAGTACTTGAAAAAATGGGTAACTCCTATGCGCTGACCTAGAGATGAAGCGAGCCAAGGACGCAATCCGCCCTGTCAATTTCTGCACTTCTTTTATACTGCGAGGTGAGACCATCTCTTGGATTGCTCTGACCTTCTCTAGGTTGACCTCGATCCCCCGCTCTGTCACCATGAAACCCAAGAATTTCCCGCTCTTGACGCCGAATACGTATTTAGCCGTATTTAGTTTCAGACCAAACCTACTCAGCGTGCCAAAAGTTTCCTCCAAATCGGACACTAGGTCTGATCTTCTCTTAGATTTTACCAATATATCATCCACATAGACCTCAATATTTCTTCCCGCCTAGTTCTCGAATACTTTTGTCCATCAACCTCTGGTATGTGGCCCCAGCATTCTTGAGGCCAAAAGGCATGACCACATAGCAGAACGTTCCATCTGAAGTTATAAAACTGATTTTATCTTGGTCCTCTTTTGCCAAGGGGATTTGGTGATATCCTTGGTACGCGTCCATGAAGCACAACAACTCGTACCTGGAAGTAGAATGTACCAACTGGTCGATCCACGACAAAGGATAACAGTCCTTAGGACAAGCTTTGTTCAAATCAAAAGTCAATGCACATCCTCCACTTTCCAGTCGACTTTGGAACTAGAACCACGTTATACAGCCATGTGGGGAACTGTACTTCCCGTATTTGCCCAGCCTTTAGCAAAGTCTAAACCTCGGCATGGATAATTCTGTCTTTATCTGGTCCAAAATGTCTTTTCTTCTGCCTGGTTACCTTGACCCAGGATTAACGTTTAACTTATGCTGGGCGGTTGTGGGCAGAACTCCCGCTAACTCCGCCGAAGACTAGGCAAATATTCCGGCATGCTTGGACAGACATTCCACCAGATCATGCTTCAAGTCGTTGTCCAGGTCGGAGGCCACTCTTGTGGTTTTCCCAGGTTGATCCGAAACTAATGTGATTTATTCCTCTCCGTCCCGCATTGCCTGCACCTCCTGCACCATTTGCACTCCTCTATCTTCATGTCTTTCATCACCACCCCTTCTGGACTTTTTCACCTCTATATTTACGGTTTCAGCGTAGCACTTCTTAGATGAGGGCTGGTCTCCCCTGACTTCCCCCACTCTTTTCCCTATAGGGAACTTGATCTTTTGATGAAAGGTAGAGGCCACAACCCTGAACTCCTTCATAGCCGGCCACCCCAGAATGATATTGTAAGACGATAAGGCCGCCACAACGTAAATGCGATCAATCACGTCTTCCTTATGACCATGGCATCGTTATGGGGTGCGCATACATCTTCCATGTCCCGAGGTCCAAAACTGATCACCACCCCCTCATCGACACCGCAAACCCCTCATACACTCAGGGTTTCTCTCCTGCTGGCCGCCTTTCTGGCCCTGTTAAAATCCCCATCAATCGTACCGCGCTAGATCATGTTGATGACGCCCCGAATGGGTGAATTACCTCGGGGCTGGTCGGTGTAATTTGGATTCCTCGGGGGCCCTCGACTGCGTCCTCTACCTCGAACCGGAGGTCGAAAGTTGGTCCGTCCCCCTCTCCCTCTCATCCATGATGGACCTCGACCTCTTCCACGAGGGAGATTACCCTCGGGTGGACTAGGTCGGGACAACAACCGCTTGAACTGTGAACTTCTCTGTATCGCCTTCTCGAGCTATTGATCCAAACGATGGAATTCCTGAGTAGTGTGCCCGGTCGCTTGGTGGAAGATACAGTATTTCTCCGAGACTTCTCTTTTGGGCTCAGCACTGGTTTGGGATGGCTTTTGCAAGATTTGTTTGTCCACACATATGCGGACGGCCTCCTCCTTGGAAACTTTCAACGGTGTGTACTGGGAAAAACGTCCGAGTTGCGCTCCTTCCACGGGCCGCTTCTCGACCTGGCTGGGTCGTCTCTCCACAGTCTTCCGGATCTCCTTCCTCCTCAGTTTCTGGGCTTCTTCCACGTGAATGTACTTTTCCGCTCAGGTGAGTAGATCATCATATGTAACATGAGGTTTCTTGACCAAGGAACGGAAGAAGTCTCATCCTCGCAGGCCTTGGGTGAAGGCGTTGATCAGAATTCAGCCGGACAGGTCGGTACTTCGAGTATCACGGTATTAAAGTTTTTGATATATTCCCGAAGTGCCTCGTCCTGGGCTTGCCTCATTTCGAATAGGCTCAGAGATGTCCTCTTATATCACTTGCTGTTGGCATACTGGTGTAAGAACGCGGAGCTGAATCCCACGAAGGAAGTAATGGACCCTGCCTCCAGCTGGTTGAACCACTTCTGGGCCGACCTCACTAGGGTGGTTAGAAACACTTTGCACTTTAGACGGTCTGAGTAACAATGTAGCATGGTCGTGTTCTCGAACCTGCCCAGATGTTCTTTCCGGGTCTGTATTCCCATCATACTCTCCAGCATTAGGAGGTCAGAAATTACTTGGGAATTCCTCATTTACTATCTCGCTGGTGAAGGGGTTCCCCTCCTCGGGACACAGGCACCCCCCATTTCCTTCTTCATCCTCTGAACCTCGTCATTCAGCTCCTCCATCTGACCCTCTAGATTCAGGACAACAGCCATTTTAGGGCGAGAAGTTGTTCCCTGCTTGGGCTCCTTCACATGCTGGGAGCTTTCCCCAAGCACGTCCTCGGACGGACCTTCCTTTCTTCTCATGGTCTATTTCACTGTGGCTGCAATTAGGGGGTGAGCTATTCCAACGTAAGGGCCCCCACTGTCATGTTAACCGCGGATGGTGGTTGCTCTTCTCCATTGGTTGATGCATGATGTTCTCGGTTTTCCTTCATGTCGGTTCTCCTTGTTCTCACCATTATATCAACGTCCTTCGCTACAATTTCTCACAGACGGCGCCACTTATTACCTTATTTTTTGGTTCGGTTTCGTAACCATAAATTTATGTGGGGAAAATGAATGAGCTATCCCGCAAAACCAGATGTTAGACGGAAGCTAGAGAAGTGCTTTCCGGCAAAAAGCCCATCCGGTGATCAAATTGGTGTTGAAAAGAACAGCAAAACGAAGAGTAATCGGCTTGCCGGGATCCCCTCTTCTTGCTAACAATCCTGATATTTATAGGGGAAGGGGGAGCCAGTGGTCCTGGCTTGCCTAGGGTTAGGAGACAATGTCTGATGTCGGGGGTGAGAGCCACAGACTGGGGGACCACGGACAACTGTTACCTACTTTGTACGACTTCCCCCACTTTTACGATCCTGCCTGCATCCGGGGATATGATTTTCGTACTCGAGGTACTTGACCACCTTCTGATTGGTTGGTGGGCATAGCCTTTGCTTTAATAGATGTCCGACTCCTGTAGCACCAGTCCCGGTACACGGGACCACCATAAGTGTTCGCGCTCACCTCGGCCTCAGCTCAGCTATCTTGGCCAAATGAGCTCCACCTCGGCCTCATGAGGTTCGCCTTGGTCTCAGCTCGGGTGCCGCCCCGAGGACTCACGACTGTTTCCGTGGAACGCGAGTAATAGGGTTCTGGTTGAGCAAGAAAGGCCACGACAGATGGTCCGAGGTGATTAATGCACAGGGTCAACTCGGCTCGGATGATGAGGGATAGTACCCAGCCCGGCTTCCGTCCCGACAACTTTCTATGTCATCAGAAACTATAACTGGGCCTCTCTAGCTGATCAGACCCAAATAAAGTTCGGGTCCAAAGACATACTGGCCCCCCAGTACCAGGGATATCAATACTAGTATAACTAAATGATATTGGAGAGGAAATTGGGTTATTTTATGGTGGGGTGAAACGTCAAATTTAAAATATCCGAGTCAAGAACTCGGTATTTGACCGCATAAACAGCAACAATAATATGAATTATATAGGGTGGGGTGGGTATACATTTTAATTTCAATCCAAATCACGTCATATTTTCCATTCCTTGTACGTAAATTATATATGTGCATTAAAAACTAAGTAAAGTAGCATTTAAAAATCACAAAATATAATAACTGAGATTTTGTTTACAACAGTCAACAGTCAACAGAAGAGATGCATATTCAATTGCTCTACTGCCTGTTGTTGCCATCACCATTCTGTCGTCTCCAGTTTTCACCCCACATCTTAGCCTCAGCAACAGCTCGTTCCCTCTCCAAATTTTTCGTTTTTTCTCTCGGAGAATTTTCCCTCTCCAATCCTTCCAAGTTCCATCTACGTCCTGATCCTGACCCCCGCTCTTCCTTTCTCAATAATCTCCCACCTCTCTCGTCCTTCTCCCCTGCACTTTTGCTGCTAGGACCAAATGCTATGCTTGCATCATTCGCCTGATTCGCCAAATATGAAAGGGCCGTTACTACATCCCGAATCAATGGACGGCCAGCAGCCTGTTCTTGAATACACATGGATGCCACTGCCAACGCTTGGTAAAGCCCACGAATCGGAAACTTACCTTCAAGCCTTGGATCTGCCAGTTTAGCGAATCTTCTACGGTCGTTGAACAGTGGTCGTGCCTGTATTTACACAGGAAATGCTATTTTTACATTCCCAAACATTATTATTAAAAATAAAAAAGATAAACCGTGTTTGTACCCATGAGACAAGGTTCTGTTCTCCCTGTGGGCGGTTGCTATCAATGGCTTTGCGTCCGCTGATGAGTTCTAGAAAGACGACTCCAAAACTGTAAACATCGGATTTCACTGTTAATTGTCCCGTCATTGCATATTCGGGAGCACAATATCCGTAAGTTCCCATGACTCGTGTGGATACATGGGATTTGTCTCCTGTAGGACCTAACTTTGCGAGTCCAAAGTCAGAAAGTTTTGGAAAATATCCCTCGCCTAGTAAAATGTTGGATGACTTGAAATCGCGATAGATAACCGCTGGGTTTGCCTTATCGTGGAGATACTCCAACCCTTTGGCCGCACCAGCTGCTATTTTCATCCTGGTGTTCCAATCCAATGGCTCTTTATCAAGAGGAAGATCTGGAAAAGGTTTACTGAAGTCTCATCGATGGTTTTAAAAAGGCATACTATAACCCAGAATGATGGTAAAGATCATCTATATTAGCTGACGTTTTACTGTACAAGGGCAAGAAGTATGAGCAAATTTTATTTCCAAAGAAACAAGCTTAAGCAGAATCATAGAGCTGTAGACCAAAAGTTACCAAAGATGTGATCTTCTAAGGATCCCAAGGGCATAAATTCGTAGACAAGAAGCCTCTGCTCCCCTTCAGCACAGTAACCAATCAAATTCACTAAGTTAGGATCATGTAAAAGGCTAAGAATGAGAACTTCGACCAGAAATTCTCTATTTCCCTGAAGCCCATTCCTATCCAGCTGTTTAACAGCAACAACCTACACAAGAAACGAAAAAATGTTCTCAATCAATGAGACTTATTATGGTTATACAAGTTATCTTATTCAATATGTTATGCTTGCAATATAATTAACTAAAGTCATCTCCTCCAAATCACTTCACATTACAATGTTGTGAACCATGATAAGGCTTCTGAGCCTAAGATATCTTAAAGTACTAGTTACTGAGCATAAACCCGTTTGGACAAAAACGCGAACTTCATAGCATCTCAGCAATCATATCCATTTATTATCATAAGTTGAAAAACGTTATACCTGACCATTTGAGAGCCTCCCTTTGTACACACGTCCAAACCCTCCTTCCCCTAAGAAGCAGTCTGGCCTAAAGCTATTAGTAGCTGTAGCTAGCTCGCGAAAAGTAAACGTCTGCGCATCAGGTAAGTCCTTTGGCACCGACGGCTCATTCCTGACCCCAATGTTACTCCTTGTTTTTAGTCTGTCTGCACCTGCAAGTTGCGACCAAACGAAGCATAGATCCTTTAAGCATACTTTTCTCCTCCCGCTGCATTAGGAGTTTGTAAAACCCAGGCTTTTGAAAACTATAGTTATTGGGAATGTCTTATTGCCAATGCACAAGTGACAAGCCATTGAATTATCTATAAAACTAAGGCCTGTACTTTATATAAAAAAGTTCAATAGAGCAATCAACTTAAAGTCAAAATTTTCTAAATTCGAATTTTCAGGGCACATTGAACCCAAAACTTACAACACCACCATTTATATAATTTGCTGGAGAAATGTTAAATCATGGAAGTCATATAAAAAAATAGAAATGACAATCCCCTTCGGGATCTCATTCCACAAACCAATATCCTTCTCTAGTCTTTCTTGTGACCTAACAATTTATAAGTTCCTCCATT
Organism: Haberlea rhodopensis; assembly: GCA_907163345.1. NCBI lineage: Eukaryota > Viridiplantae > Streptophyta > Magnoliopsida > Lamiales > Gesneriaceae > Haberlea > Haberlea rhodopensis. The sequence goes on along the minus strand of CAJQUN010000815.1, from coordinate 55,403 downwards.
GTTTTTATTTCGCTATCTTGTTGTTTCATTTTCTGTTCATGCTTTTTTAGCCAAAAGGAGAGGATCTCATTGATTCTAATATAATAGGGGGCACCCAAAAATGCGACGAGTTGAAATTGAGAAGTATAGAAAGATCATTAATAAATTTGAATATTATTTCAGTTGAGAGGGCCGATTGTCCGGCCATCAGGATCCAATTTAGCATCTAAACCTCATGGGAATCCACATCAAACTAAATACAGATAAATCTGGTGGACAAAAATCAAAAAAAACCCCGTAAAACACACAGATGAATGAACTGTTACAAATCCAAAGTTCCCAAAAGACAGAAAAAATACAAACTAACCACATGATAATTTGGATAGATTTGAGGGGATCTTGGGATAGATTTCTTTACGATCATCACTCGCCTTGTGAGGATTGAGCTTTTCCTCTTCCTTTGAATCAAAGCAAGGAAAGCAACCCATTTACTCCCTCAAAGATCAAATCTTGAAAAAAATCTGTCAACCTCTATGCCTTAAAAATCTACTGGGTATGTATTAACTAAATTCTATAAATGTGCAATCTTTACTATCTCTACCTATCCCACTGACGGGCTAAGACAACAGATAAGATTCAGATGTATAAGAAAAAAGAAAATCAAACAAGAAGAAAGAATATTCAAGAAGTAATATAAGTTAAGAGGATTGTAAGAATATGTATAGCAAGAAACAAAAACTGGAAAATGGTACAGTTTTTGCTAGGTTGTAAGTGGAAGTATTTAGGGACACGGTTCTAGCCGGCGCAGAGTATCTATGATTACGGTTTGATTTATTAGGAATATTATATTATTATATATAATATCTAAAATCAACAAATTGTAGGAGAAGGAGATTCGACCCACTACTCAAAAAGCCCATATCTTAGATGTGTCTGGGCTTGCATAAGAATCGAAGATATGTACGATTTTGAACTCCTGGATATACTACGAAAGAAACTATAACTCAATTAAGCCTGTAAAAAAATCAATTTTTCTTGGCAATATATTTTTGAAAAAAACTATATTCATATTGGTCCAAAAAATTTCATTTTTTTTGTACTTTCTGTTTACTAAACTACCCATGAATTAAAAAAAAAAGGTCAAATCATTATATTTCTTCCAAATAAAAGAAAAGGACGTAGAATGCATTAAGTTTGCATTGTTAAACCTTATTTCTTGTCGTTTCTTTGTTTTTTTCGTCGATCTACTGTGATTGATTCTGCGTTCATTATTTTGTTGAACTTTAGAGAGCAAATACAAGTGTTGAACGTGAATTTCAATTTTTTCAATGAATTAATATCTCTGCATTTGGTAATTGGAATGATTATAATTTTGAGATGATTTCTTCTTTTAAGTATTTCATTCTGGGGTATTCTAATTGTTGTTTGAACAATGAAGATGATATGAGGAATAAGTTCCTGTTGTGTAATGATGTTCGTATGTTAACAGTAGACGTGTTCATGATAAAATTGCATTTAATGGAGTTTTTGCGGGCAGTAGAAATTGGTTTACGCCGTCTGTTGCAGAAGGGAATGGAAGTGGACCGGTTCAGTCTTGTGGCGCACATGACGAGTGGGGATCCGATAATGTTTTCTAGGATAGTTTTTATATATATTTTGTTTTCATTATGCATAGCTAGACTTTTAGCTCTTGGTTGAAGAAGACAATACCTTGGATTTATTAATCTTGGGGAGATTTATGTTCTTTAACTATCAATTTTGATTGAATATCAATGTTTTTCAGATTTTATTGATATAATTTATATTCGATTATTAGATTGACAACCTAATATCTTGCATGCAAGCTATTGTTAATTAGACATCGATAAGAGATTGTTTGAGTAATCTAATTGAAGAAGCAACAAAAACAGATAATTTTGCGCGTGTGAATTTATTAAGTTCTCACAGAAAATAATTAACTAGATTTATATAAACCGCGTGCATTTATGTTATTTAGATTCATCACTCGCTAGTTGTAAAAGCTATCATTGAGTTAATCTTAATCGTTGTTGTTTAGATTAATAATTTGATAAGAGTTGAATTGAGCTTTTGTTTCTATTTAAATAGGAATAAGTTGAGTGAGGAATTGAATTCTCAATTGATGAATATTCAAATAAAATTGAATCTTTTGAGAATCAATGAAATAGATGATAATATCCAAGGTAGAGTCTGCCGATACCAAGAATCGCTTTTGATAGTTTAGCATTTGCTTTCAATTATTAGTTATAATCCATTCACACAACCCCATTATTTACTGTTTTGTTGTTTTGACTTTTGTTAACAAAAAAATTCACACCTTGTGGGATTGATCCCTACTCACACTATTACATTAATGTTATCAAACTTTTGGATTGAGTGTGGATAATTTGGACGTACACGATAAGCACACACCAAATTTTGACGCCATTTCCTGGGAGGCATTATATATTTTTGTGTTAATTTTTTTATTTTTGTTACTTCTAGTGCTACTCTGGTTTGTGCTTGCTTGCAGGTAAATTTTTGAAAATAGCAGATCTCAAACCACTTAGGAGCAACGAGATACCATGGCCGAAAACAGGAGACTGGGCAAATGTGGCTTTCTTGTGCAACAAACTGGTGCGGGGAATGGAGAGAGTGCACAGATTTGTGAGATAAACACATGCAACTCAAGTAGGAGGGATCATTCAAATCTCAGCTGTGAATCAATGAATTAGCCCACCTCCACCTTACATGCAGTCTAACCAACCTCCATATAGATCGTCATATCCGCCAAGGCCACAACAACCTCAAATCCCTACCCCTGGTGAGTTTTTGAGGATATTATTACAGATCTCGCTAATAATAATTTACAATTTAAACAAGAAATCGGAGCTAGCATTCAGAATTTTGGTACTCAATAGGTTAGTAGCACGAGCATCAAATAGTATATTATCCCAAACGGTGGTGAATCCAGGGGAGAACATAAATGCAGTCGCATCGAGGAATAATAAAGACGTAGAAACCCCGAATAAGGTTGTATTGAGGCCACCCAAGCAAGAAGAAGAGTCAGATGTACCACTAGAAGAGAACGAGCTTGCACACTTCAACTCCAAAAGGTATGTTTCCAACAGCTCGTTATGTTAAATATCTACAAGAATCTTGTGCTGGGGAAGAAGGGCCGAGGATTGAATACTGTGATGAAATGGAACTAAGGAGGAATATTTTGAGGACACCCTAAAGAGAATCCCCAGTAAATGCGATATCCAGGTATTTTTGCTATCCCTTACACAATTGAAAATAATAGAATTGATAAGGCCATGCTAGACTTAGGAGCATCAATCAATGTTATGGTATTGTGTTCGACCGAGGGAGGCGAGGTAGCCGAGGGAGAATGCGGTAGGATGACAAGTGACTGTGGTGCAGAAGGAGCATCCGAATAATGTAGCAGTGGGTTGGTTAATGATCAAGTCGCTTGTTAGGAAAAATAAATTCCAAAAAACGTACGTGTCTTGAGAGGAAAAGACGCTTTGATTCAAGTTCCATACATTTGTAGGCGTTTTGAGATACAGAATATCCAACCAAGAGGCAGGGCATGGATGGACATTCCAGTTTGCTTCGAGTATAAGGACGTAGCCATGGATAACAGAGACATCCGAAAGTATGGAGTTTGAGATAGTCAGGTGGACAGGAGAATAGGGCCTCAAGAGGCACTTATTATGTAGAATAGGTGTCGGCATGCGATTGATCAGGTATACGGCAGTGGATACCCATTGAGAAGGGTGGTGATTTGCGATCGCCAAGAGGTATAATTTGAGGATGTGAGTTTGACAGGTAGGTGATTATGTGTTGTGATAGGTATAACGGGAGGGACATAGAGTGTGGTGGTTTCAGTGGTGGTATGGAATGAAGGAGAATACTCTGCCATTGGTTGGACTAGAAAGCTGCAGTGGAAAGCCAAGGCAAGCGAGTGGCTGAACGGCGTAGGTTGGGAACAACATAAGGTTTATGGAGTGGTGGAGAGGATCGATTAGGCTGATACCATATAGAAACTGATATAATTTGGCTCAATTGAATCTTTCATATATGCTTGGTATTTACAATTACAAGAGAGATGGAGATAAGGAAATATATCTCCAAGATATTCTACTTTACAAAATAAGAAGATAATTTACATATTTGAAAGATATGATAATATTAACTAGGATCTTCCTTGATGATTATAAGGTCTAAGGTTTTATTCTTTTATGATATTAGGCTCCAATCTCGAGTTATAGGGTGTTAGGATCGGAGGCGTGTTTAGAAGGGGGGTTGAATAAACACTGCCCTCAAATTTTGATCTTCGACTGATTACTGCAAACTGTTAAGTGATGCAGTAGCTTCTCAATCAAATAAGCAAGTCAGCAGACATTAAGTGAAGTGCGGAAAACGTCTACTGCACTTGTGAGTTAACTAAAGTAAACAATAAAAAGCAAGTAAAGAACACAGAGATTGTTTCTGGAAGTTCGAAGCACAACACTTCTACGTCTCCCCTTCTTCCTTTGCAGGAAGGATACACTAGAAGACTTTGGTTTACACTTTACAGTATACAACCTCCTTAGGCTTTCACACAGCTTAGCCTAAACTCCTAGCAACACAATGTATATGATTTGTTTACAAAGTAAACTATCTAACACTCCTTTGAATGACTACTACACTTGTAAGCTTTGAGTGTTCTTGAACGATCTTTGAGCAGTACACCAGTTTAACTTGATCTTTGATATACCAGTAGGTGTTCCTTGCTCTAGCTGAATCTTCAGATAATTAAGACTTGATAAATTTCTCTGTTTGAATGTATAGAATAATCGATTGTCAGTGGATTCAACTCCTTTCTTCATTCTTTCAGCATCTGTATTTATAGACTTTATTTACAACGGTAAACTTTCTTGGTATGGAAGGTTCAGCGTAGAATCTGTTTTCTTCTCCATTTTATCTTCCTTCCATTTTTTGTTCAGCAACGGCTCTTACAATCTGACGGAATTGGTGGCGATGATTTCGTAGTGCTCGTCGCTCTGTTGTACCTTTGTCAGACGGAATTGTACTTACTTTGTTTTGTCTCTTCAATCCGCTGCTGGATTCACTTCAACTGGTCTTGTAACTTCAGTATCCAGTCGTACTTTTAGCTCAGTAGATGTTGGTTAGACTTGATGAAAGACTTCATGCAGTAGATGTCTTTATCCGGTGGAAGTATTTATCCAGTGGAGTAATAATACAGTGGATGTCTATTCCAGTAGATGTCTTTATCCAGTGAGTATCTCAGTCCGGTAGATGTCTGTATCCAGTAGGTGTCTTCATCTGGTAGATGTCTTCACCCGGTAGATGTCTTCACCCGGTAGATGTTTTTACCTGGTAGATGTCTTCATCCGGTAGATGTCTTTATCCAGTAGGTGTCTTCATCCGGTAGGTGTCTTCATCCGGTAGATGTCTTCATCCGGTAGATGTCTTTACCCGGTAGAAGTCTTTATCCGGTAGGTGTCTTCATCCGGTAGGTGTCTTCATCCGGTAGATATTTGTAATCACCAAAACTTAGAAATCGTTTCTCGACAATTTCCCCCTTTTTGGTGATGACAAAACTAAGCAAAAAACGATCTCATACTCGAATAGTTTAAACGGTGAATCCTGAAAAGACTTGAAGGCATAATGGAAAGAAATTTTCATTTGTTATAAATATAAGCAGATTACAAGTTGTAATCAAACTGGACAATTGAGAGAGATTCATCTTCATTTAAGATGAATTCTTATAACTGGATTTAACCTAATACAAATCTAGTTCTACAAAATATGGCTGATACATGACAAATTTTAAACAAACAGTGTAGACCAGAGAGCTTTGATCCACCTTGTTTCAGAGAGGAAAATCTTCGATCGTCGATCCACCTTGTTTCAGAGAGGAAGAACTTCGATCGGAGGGATAGTCAAATGTATATTCATCAGGCCTCCATGGTTTATGGATTCACCTTTGAAAATACTCTCTGTTTTCCCCCTTTTTGTCATCAGCACCCAGATAACTCCTGATTGTAGTTCCTGACTGATGATGAGCATCAGAGCAGGATCCAAACGCTGAAGCTTAACGGAGCTGGGTTAGATAAGTAATCAACCCATGAGGGGTTGATTTAGATAAGTCATAAACCCATGAGACTGAACAGTTGCAAAGAGCAAAACAAGGAATTTTCAAGGAGTGAAAGATAATCATGATGAGTGAATGAGTGATATAAACACAAAAAATGAAGCATCTATTTATAGAAGAAGGCAATTAATTGAACACAATTATGATGTGACGATATATATGGAAAAGTCAAATGAAAACATTAAAGAGGTAAGAGAAATTAATAAGGGTTCAGAAAACGATACTATTTGTGCCCGAACCAATGTCTGGAATAGTCGCGCTGTTCGGTAGACGGTTGACGCGTACTTCGAGACCGTGGCTGGGAAGCAGGTCTGGAGTGATGTCCACCTTCAGAGGCAGCAGGTGCGCGCTGAGCTGGACCTGATTCTCTTCGCGGTGGGGAAGCAGATGCAGTGGACTTGGACTGGTATTGGATAGGCTTTGGAAAGCCAGCACTCAAATCCTGAAGCTGTGAGGCAAAGGCCTCCTGCATAGTAGCTAGCTGCTCAGACAAGTGTTTCTTAGTGTCTTCAATTTTCTCCTCCAATGCCAGTGTAGATGCAGCATGGAGAGAGTCATTCTGCTGCTTCAGCTGGAGATTAGTTTGTGCTATCCTTGAGAATACATCGGCAAAGGCATCAAGAACGAATTGATGATTTCTGTTAACAGCAGTTTGAAGTCTGTCTAGATCTCGATTTATATGCCCAAACTGATGATCTGTATGAAGCTGATGACTATCAATAGCATTGCTGGCATTGCGTTCTTCAGACTTGAGTTTATTGATCTCACTAGCCAGCCCGGAGATCAACGTTGTCATATGGCCAAGCTGTACTGTGAGAGCAGAAGGGCCTTCGATCGACAAAGGATCAGCAAAATGAAAAAAATCAGCAGAAGGTTCCTTTCCTACTGATTGCTCCAACGCCTCAGGCGGAGTGGCTGCAGGTGCAGGATGCGAGCCAGTAGGAACAAGTTGAGGGCTGGTGTGAGCATCAGCTGCAGTTGAGGACACGCAGCGTCCAGGGGAGGTAGCAGCTGGATGAATTTTTGAGGTTGAGGGGTTAATTTCAGAGGTTGTTGGTTGAGCAGGGGGTTCAACTTGTGGGGAGAGTTGGGTTTCAGGGTGAGTTGGAGGGACAAGGGGTTCAACTTGTGGTGAGAGTTGGGTTTCAGGGTGAGTTGGAGAAGGGATTGATATGGATGGGGTAACCTGGGTAATTACCTTGTAAATGACGCTGTCAACGTCTATGAAATCAATGTCCATATCCGGTTGAGGTGAGGCATCATCCAAAGTGGGTTCACCTGTGGAAACCATTTCCACAACACTTGGAATAGGATGGATGGTTGGAGCTGAGCATGAGACAGTCAGAGCATAATCATCAGCCACCATTGGTTCAACTTGAGGAACCAGCACTGCAGCACTAGGAACATCAGGGATGGTTGGGACTAAGCTCAAGTCAGTAGGAGCGGAGTCAGCATCACCTGGTACAGTTGAGCATGAGTGCAGACCAGTACTGATTCTTAAGTCATGTAGAGCAGTCTCTGCCAGTTCAAGCTTGGGACCAAGAGCATTTAGCACAGCTCGGTCATGATTGGCAGTCCCAGCTGTAGCATTGAATCATTCTGCCGGGATATGATCAGGGTCTGGAGTTCACCCACATAGATCATTAGGAGGAACACATCCCGGAGCTGGAGAGCTTTCTGTACGTCTTGTGCTTGGAGGAAGGCCATCACTTGATTCTCATCGTGCCTCGCATGTTCCAGAACTGGAAGAATATCATCAAATCGAATTTTCACACGTGCTTGCACCCATCTATCAAATACTTCAAGTTGAGGCTGTATGTTTGCCTCGACTGTGCTCATGACTAATTCAATCTCATATGCCACTGGAGTGGATAGTGGGGTCATTGATTCTTTCCCCTTTCCAGTGGCGGTGGTCTTGGGATGGCAATATGGGCAAAGGGATTTGGGTGTTCTGAAAGAAATTGAGCCTGGTTGTTGAAGGGTACTGGGGTTGGTTGATGGGTTGGCTGCAGCAGAGGTTGGGTTAAATGGGATCATGGCCAGCGGAGCAACTGAGCTCACTGGTTCTACTTCCAACGTAGGGATCACAGCCTCAGACACGGCTGCTGATACTTTCAGCTTGGCTGCAGCTGGTCCTCCTCTTTTTGTTCTCGGCCTTTTAGCATACGGAATAGGTGAAGTTTCATCAGATTTTGATATTGTATGCTCCGAGTCACTGACTACCCGAGGTTGTCTCCTCTTGACTGCTGCTGGTGTGTTGGTCTTAGTCTCTCCACCGACTCGTTTCTTATTGATCTCTAGATATATGGCATTTATGAGTCGCCCTGGGTGGAGAGAAGAAGAACCTCCGGTCTGAATATTTTTGCTCTCAAAGATACGACTTAAAGGGAGAGCAAATCCAGATTGACCTTTTCCGGAGAGCACTAAGTTTGATAGCACTTGAAACAAAATTACTGACCAGATCACTTCAACGTTATTTACGATTGCACTCATCAGTGCAAATTTCTCCGGTGTGATGATGTCGAAAGAGCCAGCTTTGCATAGCAGCCCTTTGGATATTACATCAGCCAGTTGGCAAAAGTGGCTCTTAATCAATGTCTTCTTGAAGGGCGGTTTGTGAAGACGCTCACTTGAGTCAGAAAAGCCCATTCTCATCGCCTCTAGGATTGGCACAGATACAGAGAAGGCATTTGTTATCCCAGACATTGGAAGACACATCTGAGTTGCAAAGTCTTCCAGAGTAATAGTGATATGTTGTCCAGTGATAGAGGACACAACTGCTTCGCCAACTATCCTGGCATTGGCGAAGAACTCCTGAATAGCCGCCGGGTTGAAAGTATGCGTTTGGCTTAAAAACACCAGTAAGCCAGAGGTGTCTAACTTTTGGAATACTGCTTTCATGGCTTCGTCGTCTGACGTATAAATGGAGTGAAAATCCACATGAATAGCGTTGGTGAGAAAACTCGGCTGCGTTGACTTTGACATGTTGAATGACTTCTGAAAGTTTGAAAATCCTGTGAGATAGAGAGAAAAATTCTTTTAGGGTTTTGAGATTTTCAGAAGTGTTTAAGGAAGTAAACTGATTCTACGGAGAAGAAGACGGTTAAAATATAATGGGTCGATGTAACGTCGTACTGTAGATGAACGGACACATGTGTACGTGGTGGCGTTCATCTAAACCATTAAAATAAATAAATTTTCAGAAGCAGTGGGTCTGAAAAGGGCGCGATTTGAATAAATTAAAAGAAAGAAAATAAATAATTTGAATTCCGACGTCCCAGCTGGTTGCTAAAAAGGGAAGGTATAAGTCAGCAAGGCTTATATGACAACATCCACTGGTATGTAGACATCTACTGGTATAGTAGCATCCACTGCAGTGGACCATTGTGTTACCAGCCAGGCATCAGTATAGGAAATTTTTACCAAAATTCCCCCTGAAAGTATGCAGTAACATACAAACAATTCCCCCTAAATTTAATAACAGTAAATAAATACGAATTAAGAGGAAATATCAATTAATCCAATGATATTCCGGAAGTAAGAGAATTTTGCATCCGGTAGGAGCTTGGTAAAAATATCTGTTGCTTGCTGCTCAGTAGATATGTACTCCAGTCGAATCTCCTTCTTCATTACGTGGTCTCTGATGAAGTGATGATGTATGTCGATATGCTTTGTTCGAGAGTGGAGCACTGGATTGTGAGTATTGGCTATGGCAGATGTATTGTCACAGAAGATTGGAGCTTCAGTTGACTCAATGCCATAGTCTCTCAATTGTTGTTGAATCCAGAGCAGCTGAGCGCAGCAACTTCCAGCAGCAAGGTATTCTACTTCAGCTGTAGAGGTAGCAATGGAAGTTTGTTTCTTGCATCCCCATGAAATAAGTCTATATCCTAAAAACTGACAGTACCCACTGGTACTCTTCCTGTCAATTTTGCAACCAGCATAGTCTGCATCTGAGTATCCGATAAGATTGAAAGTGGAGTCCTTTGGATACCATAGACAGACATTCTCAGTCCCTTTTAAGTACTTCAGAATGCGTTTAGTTGCTGTGAAGTGAGATTGCTTGGGATTGGCTTGAAATCTAGCACAGATGCAAACTGCAAACATGATGTCAGGTCTACTGGCTGTTAAGTAGAGTAATGAACCAATGATGCCGCGATACATTTTCTCATCTACTGGTATTCCAGATTCATCCAAATCAAGCTTTGCAGATGAGCTCATAGGTGTAGCAGCAGCTGAGCTGGTATTCATTCCATACTTCTTCAGAAGCTCTTTGGTATACTTGGATTGATTTATCAGAATTCCCTCACTGGATTGTTTGACTTGCAATCCTAGGAAAAACGATAGTTCTCCCATCATGCTCATTTCAAATTGGTCCTGCATTATCTTTGAAAATCTTTCAGATAATTTTGGGTTAGTACTGCCAAAAATGATGTCATCAACATATATCTGTACTAGCAGAGTATGAACACCCTTCGTAAATTTGAATAAAGTTTTATCCACAGTGCCAATGGTGAAGTCTTGTTCAATCAAGTATTTTGACAGCGTTTCATACCATGCACGGAGAGCTTGCTTCAGACCATACAAAGCTTTGTTCAGACGATAAACATAAGAGGGTTGCATATGACTTTCAAATCCAGGGGGTTGTTCAACATAAACTTCTTCCTAGAGATTACCGTTAAGAAAAGCACTCTTAACGTCCATCTGAAAGACTTTGAAGTCCATAAATGCAGCAAAGGCAAGAAATATGCGAATGGCTTCTAATCGGGCTACAGGGGCAAAGGTTTCATCGAAATCAATGCCTTCTTCCTGCCTGTATCCCTGTGCAACTAATCTTGCTTTATTCCTGATTACTGCACCATTCTCATCTAACTTGTTTCTAAAAACCCATTTAGTGCCAATTACTGTGTGATGCGATGGACGTGGAACTAAATGCCAAACATTATTCCTCTGAAATTGATTCAGCTCTTCCTGCATTGCTTCTACCCAGCTAGGATCTAGGATAGCTTCATCAATCTTCTTAGGTTCTATGTGAGAAATGAATGTTGTATGAAGGAATTCATTGATCATTTGTACTCTGGTACGCAGAGGAGCAAGAGGGTTACCGATGATCTGCCCGGGTGGATGATCCTTCTTCCACCGGAGCGGAGGTCCAAGGGGATTGACTTCTTCAGTTGTAGTGATTTTGGATTATTGCTCAGGAGAATCGGCTGGTTCATTATGTGCATTGTCTCCATCCACTGCAGTAGGAATCAGCCTGGTTCCAGTGTCAGTAGGTTCCAGTTCCTGTTGATCAGCAGGTTCGTCTGCCTGTGCTTCTGGAACTTCTGGTTCTAAGCTGCAGTCAATCTTTCTATTTGGCTCTTCTTCTTCATCACTTGGATCATCAACTACTGTGTTTTCCAGTCGATTGCTCAAATTGTGGATTCGTAAGTCGTTTGCAGTGCTGTCTGCAGACTCATCAAATTTAACATGAATGGATTCTTCTACAGTAAGAGTCCTGTAGTTGAATACTCTGAAAGCTTTACTAATAGTAGAATAGCCAAGAAATATTCCAGCATCAGATTTAGCATCAAAAGCGGTGAGATGAGTTTTTCCATTGTTCTGAATAAAACATTTGCAACCAAACACATGGAAATAAGAAATATTTGGCTTACTGCCATTCCAGATCTCATATGGAGTTTTGTCTGCTCGTTTATTAATCATTGATCTGTTTTGCGTATAACAAGCTGTGTTGACTGCTTCTGCCCAAAACCTCTGCGATATATTGGATTCTGCTAGCATAGTTCGCGCAGCTTCTTTCAAAGTGCGGTTCCTACGCTCAGCAACTCCGTTTTGTTGTGGTGTTCTTGCAGCAGAGTATTCGTGTTTGATACCTAGGTCATCTAGATATGATTCGAGTGATTTATTGGTAAATTCTGTACCTTTGTCACTGCGAATTCTATCTATCCCATTTGATTTCTCATTTTGTAGTCTCTTGAGTAGCTTGATCAGCTTTGGAGTAGCCTGATCTTTACCACTCAGAAATAAGACCCACGTAAAGCGAGAATAATTATCTATCAACACTAGAGTGTACTTCATTCCCCCTAGACTTGTTACTGGTATAGGACCAAAAAGATCCATGTGCAGCAACTCTAGGCACCCAGAAGAAGATTTACTCCTTTTGTTATTAAAGGTAGATCTGATTTGCTTACCCAATTGGCAGGCTGAACAGATCTTATCTTTTGAGAACTCGATTTGGGGCAGCCCAACAACCAGGTCAAGTTTACGAAGACTGGCAATAGTTTTAAAGTTTAAGTGACTCAACCGCTTGTGCCAAAGCCAATTTCTGGAGTAATTCAAAGCAGCAAAGCAAGTAGGGGAGGCAGGTTGATTAAAGTTCCAATCAATCATATAGGTGTTCTCATGCCTTTTTCCTACGATTAGAGAATTACCATCACTAGTCTTAATTGTGCAGGTGTGTTGGTTGAATTCTACTGAATAGCCATTGTCACATAATTGACTGATACTAATCAAATTGTAGCACAAGTTTTCTACCAGCAAAATGTCTTTGATGATAACGTTACCGTGGATAATCTTACCCTTACCCACGGTTCTACCTTTCGCGTTGTCCCCAAATGTTATTTTTGGTCCTGAGATATCAACCAGTTCGGACAGCAGGGTAGCATTCCCTGTCATATGTCTAGAGCATCCACTGTCCAGAAACCACTCTGAGCTTCGAACTTGCTGGACTCTAGATATCTCAATCTCATCATTTGCCATTAAGCAGTGGACTTCTTCATCTTCACTCTCGCTTGATGAGCTCGTTGATTCTTCTGACTCTGACTCAGAATCAGCCCATTTGCTCTTGCTTTCTTCAGCCATCAACACTTTTTGATCTATGTCCCTTCTGGATGATCTTCTGGTTTCCTTGGATTTTCTGTAATCCTTGGTTCCTCTTTTGTGATCATCCTTCTTGGGTTTAGGACATTCTGCAATGAAGTGCCTCGGTTTGAGGCAGTTGAAACACACTCGCTCTTCTTCTTCTGACTTTCCGTTGGAACTCTGCCTTCAAGGATATGATTGATAAGATTTCTGGTTCTTCTTCATGAATTTCCCAAACTTCTTCACGAACATTGCCATAGCATCATTACACATCTTTTCTGGAGTCATCTCTGTAGCAGTAGGCAGGGACTCCGATGCAGTGAGAGCTTTGATTGGTTGACTGGTACTGGGTTCATCTTCCACCCGGATACCTAATTCAAATTCATAAACTTTTAAGTCAGCGAATAGATCATGTAGATCTATCTTGTTTATGTCCTTCGACTCTCTCATTACAATTGTCTTGACATCCCATTCTCTTGGGAGACCTCTCATCACCTTGAGAATGACTTCTCTGTTGGGTAACTCCTTGCCCAGACTGCTAAGTTCATTTATTATACCAGTCACTCTCTCATCATATTCGTTGAGAGTCTCTCCATTTGTCATCTTGATGTGCTCAAACTTCTGTAATGCCATAGTAAGCTTGTTCTCTTTTGTTTGATCATTTCCTTCACAAAGTTGAGCAATCTTCTCCCAGATGTCTTTTGCTGTGGGACACATTTTGATCTTGTTGAACATATTTTTGTCCAAAGTTTTGAACAAGATGTCCTTTGCAACATTGTCCAGATTGGCCTTATTTTTTTCTTCATTTGACCACTGAGATCTTTCCTTCTCTACCATCTGTGGTTCACCAGTTGTGATAGAGGCAGCTGTATTGATTTTCATAATCTTCAAGGGTCCATCAATAATCACGTACCACATCATCATCTTGAGCACTTAGATGTGTTGCATACGGATTCTCCAGTCATCATACTCATCCTTTTTAAACATAGGGATCTTGCTGAATGATGCCATTTGAACTTTAATATATCTCAAGATTGAGAAGACCTTGCTCTGATACCACTTGTTAGGATCGGATGCGTGTTTAGAATGGGGGGGTTGAATAAACACTGCCCTCAAATTTTGATCTTCGACTGATTACTGCAAACTGTTAAGTGATGCAGTAGCTTCTCAATCAAATAAGCAAGTCAGCAGACACTAAGTGAAGTGCGGAAAACGTCTGCTGCACTTGTGAGTTAACTAAAGTAAACAATAAAAAGCAAGTAAAGAACACAGAGATTGTTTCTGGAAGTTCGAAGCACAACGCTTCTACGTCTCCCCTTCTTCCTTTGCAGGAAGGATACACTAGAAGACTTTGGTTTACACTTTACAGTATACAACCTCCTTAGGCTTTCACACAGCTTAGCCTAAACTCCTAGCAACACAATGTATATGATTTGTTTACAAAGTAAACTATCTAACACTCCTTTGAATGACTATTACACTTGTAAGCTTTGAGTGTTCTTGAACGATCTTTGAGCAGTACACCAGTTTAACTTGATCTTTGATATACCAGTAGGTGTTCCTTGCTCTAGCTGAATCTTCAGATAATTAAGACTTGATAAATTTCTCTGTTTGAATGTATAGAATAATCGATTGTCAGTAGATTCAACTCCTTTCTTCATTCTTTCAGCATCTGTATTTATAGACTTTATTTCCAACGGTAAACTTTCTTGGTATGGAAGGTTCAGCGTAGAATCTGTTTTCTTCTCCATTTTATCTTCCTTCCATTTTTGTTCAGCAACGGCTCTTACAATCTGACGGAATTGGTGGCGATGAAAACTTTTGACGTTGGAAAGAACAGTGAAGAAGAAAGAAATTTCGTAATTTACACCTAAATGGACTTAAATTAAAGGTGATCAAGTTGGTGGATTAGGCCGAATTTTTTTTTGTCATATGGTATCGGCCAGTTTTTTTCCCATTAAATATGAATGTAAACGAGTTATAGTATCTATCCGTTTTTTAACCATAACTCTTTCTTATTTATTTTATTTGGAATAAAGAACATATATCGATTCAAAAGTTAATGATCAATGTACAGCAGTTTAAATTAGTAGTTAGTTATAATAAGGAATAATAAATGTCATAAAAAGTCATTAATTTAGTCACCCTATCTTACCTCTTTTATGGAGTGCTGCTACATTTAATCTTAGCAACCCTGATAAATTATTGTATAATGAATTAAACTCTGCTGCCAAAAAACAAAAAACAAAAAACGAATTAACCAATAAACCGTGTAAAAGGGTAAAAAAAATGAAGTGTTTTTAAAAATCTCTTTCCTTTTTAAAAAAGGAAAAAATACAAAAGGCCAATGTAATTCAAGTTTAATACTAATTAATGTTATGAAATATCAAACACTCCAAAATATGAAATTAACGGTGAAGTTAAAAATCAAATTTTTTCTCTAAACAAACATATTACGTATACGTAATTTTTTCAATAATATATGAAAATGCAAATCATATTTCAAATATTTTAGTTGAAAAAAATGACTTAGATTTGAACTAAAAAATAGTACTGTTGTTAATACATACGCATAAAGTGCAAATACACATTCCACGAAGGGTGAAAAGAGAGCTTTAAAAAAGCAGAAAAGTTATGTAATGGTGAGGTAGTTTCATGTCGTAAAGTAGTCAGGTTTTCGCCATTACAATCCCCGCCGCCTTCCGCCGTTGAACAGCGCACGCGCAACCACTTTTTTTCTTCAAATGTCTGTAACCACTTTAGGTATACAAAAAAAAGGGTTGGCTCCTACCTTTTGTCATTATATTACCTGTGAGAATTTTGTTTTGTTATTACAAATACTTCACTGCTATTTTTATTTTAATAAATAAATGCTCATCTTAAGTTGGCCTCCAGTCCCGTCTCATAATTTATCTTTGATTCAATAGTTTCCAATTTATGTGATGGTGTACTTTATCATCACCTCATTTAAGAAATTGACACCTAATTTCTCTACTTTTTTTTGTTTCGTTAATAAATGGTACCAACAACATATATATATATATTGCAAAATAATAATTAAATATATATTAACTGAAATATAGCATTGTGTAGCTTGTTCGAGTTCAGAAAATACGCATAAATTGTGACAGAGCTGCTGGTTCCACACAAGTATTTCCTATTCAGTACATGGACTTTATCCAATCTAGTAATAATCATTTTAATTTAATTTAAGGTTTACATATATTTTATATTAATTAAGAATCCAATGGTACGTTTTTTATTCTCTGACAGAAACCATATTTTTTGCATTTCGTAAATCGTTTCAAGTCGTAGTAATATATATTGAGCAAACATTTAGAAAACTATAAAAGAGTCCATTTAATAGAATTCAAGCGTATTTATTGTGTTATTATTGTTAGTGCAAATCGAAGACAAGCTAAGCTACACCAACTATTTGCTTGTAATATGACTATTTCGAAAACCAAATAGGGTCGTTGCCAATTACCCAAATAAATTATTGTTACAAAAGGGTGGTTAATTTTGGAATGAATATGTCATCAATGTGGACGACTGATTTCACGTAGCTAAACCTATGTTGCACGGATACGTGGATACGCAGATACCGGTACGACTGCACGGTATTTTCAAAATTTATAGAATACGATACGTCTTGACAAATTTTATTAATTAATTTATATATATAAATATATAATTAATATTATTTGTAAGAAATCAAGTTTCAAGTATATAATCAACATTAAACACATTAGAAATCATAATAAAGTTGCAAACTCACCAACTTCACGACAAATGGTAAAATATTAATCCAGGACATCTAAAAATGTTATATGACGTAAACACATTGAGATGGTTAGGAAATAGGGATTAAGTTAATTAATTTAATTTTAATTACAGTTTCAACCTTATTTTTTAAAATTCCGAAAGTTCCTTATCTAACCCGTGTCGGATACGGTCAGCGGCGTATCTTGACCGTGTCCGAAACGTATCCGAAATAAAAACTTATTTTTTATCCTCAGATACGTGGCGTATCCGATACGTATCGATGCCGTATTCATGCGTATCTATATCTCAGAAGTATCCGATACTTGATCGTGAAATTTTTTGGAGTATCAGTGCAATATAGAGCTAAACACAAAGATCTATGGCCCTGAGAAAGAGATAATTTGTTTAATAATATCAAACCAAATAATGTGTAATGATAAAATGCCAAATTTTCCCATTGGTCCCACTATGATGAGGCATTTGCTTTAATCAGGTTTTAATTTAGCGCTAGACAGAATTTTGCATTTAAATAACATCATGTTCACATATGATGATGATGATGATGAAGGGAGCAATAATTGACATATATAGTCGTACCGCTGGAAACATTATTATTATGTATATGTATATATGGGTGTGGCCATCGTTAAGGACGAAATTCAATGCATATGCATATTTATTGAGGATCACCTTATTAAATAAATAAAAAAAATTATAATTCTTCCAATAAATTATAAATATTTTTGTTGTGTATCATAATTCTACCAAACAGATTTGCCTAAAATAAAATTAAGTACATGCAGCAGGAAAACCTTCTTTGTATTATACCTCCAAACTTGATAATCCGAAATTTGTCAGCAATCAACCCAGTTTTCCAAGATTAAGGTCGCTATTTTTTTTTTAACATATATAATAGAAACGTCTCCAAAACTCAATAAAATGTTGTCAACTATTTGCTTGTATCTGATGATAACTTTTAAGACAGAAGCCCCCCGGCTTACACCAACAGAGTTTCAAATATTTTAAAGGCTCTTTTAAAGCTCAACCTATGTTGATTTTTAATTATTAGCACGCGTTGAGACAAATTAAAGCAATCCCCAGTCCCCCGCCACTATATATAACCAATACTCCCTTTCATCATTTCACACTTCTTCCCAAATCTAACAATCCTCGGACAAACACTTCACTTTTTTCTTTAAATCTCTCTTGATTCCTGATAAGCAAAGATTAACAAGAACCCACTACTTACACACACACACACACGTATATATATATTAATCATGCAATATTATAACCACTCCGAGTCACAAAGCTACTATCCCACCTCCATCCTCGGCGGCATAGCCGTATCGGACCCTTTGAAAAGAGTGGTGAGGCTGGCCTCCGGTAGCGCGGTTGTGATATTCAGTCTAAGCACATGCTGCATGTGCCATGCAGTCAAGAGGCTGTTTTGTGGAATGGGAGTGAACCCTACTGTTTATGAGCTCGACCAAGATCCTAGTGGTAAAGAAATCGAGAAGGCTCTCATACGGCTGCTAGGCGGTGGATCCGCCGTTCCGGTGGTTTTTGTCGGCGGAAAACTCGTCGGGGCAATGGACAGAGTTATGGCTTCCCATATTAGTGGCAATTTGGTTCCACTTCTAAAGGCAGCCGGAGCACTGTGGCTTTAATTAAAAACTAGTTTCATTTTGCAGTGTCTTTAGGTTCGTGTTAAAAATTAATGGCGGAGAGGACCAGGAGTGGTCAAGAAAGATTTTCGGGGTTTGCATGGATATATATTTTATCATACACTTCTATTAATTATCATGTTTTTTTATTATTATATAACTTAATTTACGATGCTTGCATGCATGAACCAATAAAGAAAACCATTAATGTTATATAGTAATACACTTGTCACCCTCTGCAAAATTCTAGTAATTTATAGCGAAAGAAGAACACAAGATACAGTTAGCAAAAGAGTAAATGGATAAATAATTAACATATTGAGCATTGCAGAGTATGTATTTCCATAATTTTCATTCACGGGATTGTTTGAATTAAATCATAGTTGGTTGAACCGAAATAAATGTCCAATTGTATAAAATGTTATCATATGATAAAGATTCATCACAATTTCAAGGCTGTGGGAAAGGAAATCGATGCAGGCTAGAGCCTGACCTTATACTTATTGAGCTTATAAAGCTATGGAGTCGAGCATTGAAACCCCGTGGGCCAATTGGCATTTGGAGTTGTCACATGCAAGATAGTCGAGTAAATGTTTTATCCTCCATTATGTTATGTTAGAGTAGGTGCCCAACAAACCAACTGTTGGCTATGTAATTTGTACACCTTTCTGTAAAACATGGCACCATTTATCTGTATACACATGTAAGATGCATAGATAAAGACCTTGAGATTATTATAGTCCACGGGAATGTGATTGTACATTTGTTGACAATCATGAAATACATTCACCAATGACTGTAATTTCTAAACTTGTTCTTGTCGATGAGCAGCGTCATGAGAAGGATACAAACCATGTTCGCTCGAGACCAGTATTCATAATGTGTCATTGTTGTGTTTCATCAGCACTGGTGTAGATACATCTGCACATATGAATATGTGCTCATAGGATGAGTTCACTGAACAACCTTTACCCTAAATTCTCTATGTGGTTCCCACTGATTGAGTAGATAATTTATAGTTGCAGTTTTACACCATTAATCCTAATGACTGAAAACACCACTGTAGCTCTATTCAAAGCCTAGCAAAATCAAAGACGTTCAAGGTGAACGGACATAGACTAAAACCTTACGATAAAGGTTTTCATGCCACTAAAGAGGGAGAGGTGGATCTTGAAGATCCGCCAAGCATCACGTGATCTATGGACTGGTGTCGGGCCACCGACGTTAAACAGAGGCATTGCTTGGGAGGCAACCCAATGGGAGTTACTTCTTTCCTTTTTATTTATTATTGCTTTCTTAGTCTAATTTATCTTTCCTTACATATTGCCTTACATTGAGGACAATGTAAAATTTAAGTATGGGGGAGGGATTAGTAGTGTGTGTGATTACTTTCTTATTACAAAATTTTGAAATTTTGAAAAAATTTGAGCACATAGTAGTGATGAATATGAACTTTTGGATCACTAGCCCATGATGAAACCTAATTATGGCATGCATGTTTTTGAACATATGTGAATTGTTAACCTTGGAACACTTTGAACTCTAATGCAAATTATATTTTGACTTAGTAGTTGAATACATTGAGCACGATATTATCATGACTTGTGAAGTGCACATAGCATAGTGAAGATTGAGTGAATTTTGTGATAGTCTTAGGAAGTATCTGATATATGCTAGAACTTAACTATATGCTCTTTGAGGCGTATGTCTTGACTATTTGCGAACATGAAAGTGATATAGGCGATCTTTGATGCATTTGAGTCATTTAAGCCTACCGTGTAAACAAAATCATCATTAATACCCTTTTTTAGCTTTAATGAAAAAGAATGATTGTATGTTAAGCGTACAAACAACCACCATTCAACATTATTTGACTATATCATCCTTCCCTAATGAGCCTAAATATGATTTAAATACATACATTTGAAGGGAGTATGATGTGTTTCATTCACATGTATGTGTTCACTGATCCAAATGTTAGTGACTTTCATTGTCAAAAGAATGAAATGCATGAAAGAAAAGGGATGCCTCGAGAAAATAGATAAAATATGACTCCAATGGGAGCCAATACACAAAAGAGAAAAAAGATTGAAGTATACCTTGCAAAAACATACAAGGAATGAAAATGAACAAATTTGAAAAAAAATCATGCAAGAAGAGAAGTTTTTAATTGTGCATATAATTATACTCTCTTGTTTGATACATATTTCATTTCTTTCATAAGCCAACACCTAGGCCAAGCTACAAGTTAATAAAGACCTACTTGATTTGTTTGCAAGTGGCTAAGATAGTGCAGAAGAGTGTGCAAGTGGTCTTATACTTGTGTTAGTCTATAACTTGAGCTGTTGTGGGTTTGCATTTATTGGATCTATAATTTGTACATGACACTTGTTTATGATCACACACGCATGTTCGCTGCATTCTTGAGTATGAGATGTCTAGGGATTGAACTTGTTCCACTGTTAACTTTTCACCGTCTTTCATTACTATGCATGTTTAAAATTATTGATGCACTAAAGTGAGGACAAGTTAGTTTGCTATGATACTATGAGCCAACAAAAAGATTTTAGTTTTGTCTGATTACTCGAGGTAGAGTAAAGACTAAGTATGTGGGAGTTTGATGTGACTAGAAATAGACACATATATTGCGCTTAATTGTCTACGATTTGGTATGTTTTGATAGTTAGTTTGATACATATGCTACCCAATCGTGTACTTGTGTTAATGTAGGTGGAATCGAAGAAATCGAGCTAACAATGACGAATAATGATCAAGAAATGCATTGGAGTTGACAAGGGATCAAAGTAGACCAAGAAAATACATAAAGTGGACAAAGGACAACGATCAATAGCCACAAGAGTACCGACCAATCGCCGAGGAGATTAGAAGAGTCAACAAAATTAAAGGCTCGACGATCTATCGGCAGAGTGCCGCGATCGATCGCCTAGAGCTATTGGAAAAAAATAAAAAACAGAAGAATCTGGGGATCGATCGCCATCCATCCTCGATCGATCAATGACTTGTGCCTTTCGATCGACAGAAGAAAGAATCCTAAGAAATAAGGAAACTCGATTTTTTCATCTTTGGATAGATTTTTTTCCTATCCTATCTGACTCTACCCTATATACACAATTTTTGGACCTCAAATAAAACTATTCATGATATTTTGAGAGTTGGAACAATTCTCTCTCAATTGTGGAAGAAGAACTTGAAGATTCAAAGGCACGAAGAACTTGAAGATTCAATTGTGTTGCGCTTTAAAATTTCATTTTGTGCTTACAGTTGTGTGTATGTATAAATATTTTATAGTTGCATTGTACACAAAACAGTGTATTGGAAATAATTGGTGTTTCGGGTTAAGAGTTGTCATTGGATTTCTTAGTTCAGCAAATTTATTTTTTTCCCAACTATTTCATGTGTTTTAAATATAGTTTCAAAATTTTCTTAAAATAAAAAATAAAACCAATGGAATTGAATTGTAAAAATCTATTTTTTTAAAAAAAAATTCGTATATTCATGTGAGAGCGCACTAGGCAGTCGCATCATTTGTATTGGTATGAGAAGTCAAATAAGCAAGAAAGGCAAATATGATTAATTGGGAAATGAAATTATGACGAATTTGTGAAAGGACTGCTTTCGTAAATCAATGAGAAATATTTTCGTACTCAATTGCGTTCGTTGATTTTGAAATTTATATGTGTTTATCATATCGCTGCCAACGCGTGTGTACAAATATTTATTCAGTTGAAGTTACTAGTAGTGAATTATTATTGGGGGAAAGGGTATTTTGTCAACAGCGAATATGTTGGACGTTTATTAATGCCCATATTATTCTTTTCCCCTGAATTCTCACCTACACACACACCGTTTCTTTTTCTTAAAAAGAAAAATATATACTTCGCATGTTCGAATACCATATATGATATTACAATTGTTCGACAAACAGATTAATAACAATATGAATGAGAATATATAAATATATAATTGACATGATATTTGTGGATTAAATCAAGTATACGAGAACCAAAGAGTAACATCAAAAGATTGTCACTAGCAAGAGGTGTCCATAAAATCGATCAACAAATCTTGAACCATAGCTCTATCTGGCATTTTTCCGGCAGCACCATATATTGGAGCCAACCCTCCATTGATCGGACCTGGATTGGCTTTCACCTGATGGGATGAAAAAAAAAAAAAAAAAGTTAAATGGTCTTGAAACACGAAACCATTCAACTAAAACATGTAATGCCACCATTTTTACCCATGCTTGGAGAAACATAACTTCATGTCGATTTGCACAGGAGATAATGGATGTATAAAGTGGGAGCAAGAGGGGGACGCCACCCCTTTAAACGATCAAGAAATAAATAAATTTATGCGTGATATTTTTAGGAAAAATGCAAAGTTTTCCTCCGTATATTAAATTGCCCACCCACTCAGACTGAAATCCTGGATTCTTCTCTAAGTCTACGGTCGGACCTAGCAGTGGAGGACAAAGTTAGTCGCACTTACTGTTTGGACGGAATCTCTCAGATCCTCCAGCAACTCTTCCACGACGTGTACATGTTGAAGAGTCACGCAAATATGAATGCTGAGAGACAGATTTAGGACGAATGAATCAAGTGAAATCAATAATTAGTAGCAGGACATAAGTCGGCACTTATTCTCACATGCCGTGTTTCTTACCAGTTACCTGTTAGGTCTTTGCAATGCATTCAAGTGCCAGCCTTTCGAAGACATAATATCATTAACTTCAAAGATGTCCAAAATGTCAGATCCAAAAGCCACAATTGTCATATCAGGCCTTCCAACGACAAACAATCCATGCGTCTCACGGATTCTGCAATTAAAGATATAATAATACATATGGACCTAGAAATGATCTTCAAAATACTCGAGTTGTGATGATATAATACCCTCTCTCGATTTTCTTTGAAGTCTCCATAATTTTCCTTGTGTTCTCCAGATAACCTGCTTGTTTTATCCCCAAGTCAGTATAAATAAATTACAACATTTGATTTGAGATTCTGAACAGCAACGGTCTGAAAAATGGCTTGCCTTCTATCCCGAGAGACATCATTGCAGCCCAAGCACCAGCAATTAGACCTCCAGGTCTGCTTCCAGCAATTGTTGGAGAAACGTAAAGCCCACCAGTCCATTCAGTGACTAAATTGTTAATGAAGCAACAGAGAAGTACATATTAGGAGATATGTAGGTAACAGAAGACCTAATATGATTTAAGTACTGTAGATATCTCTACAGTTAATTGGCAATGAAACACAACAGTCACTTGATGAGAAAGCTGAAAAGTTCTTTAAGGATGGTAACTTACCGGCAACAAATTGATGCTTTACAAGAAATCCAAATTGCCAAGTGATTCAGCCCGACAGGAACCAACAAATATATCAAAATTAAAGGCAAAACATGAGTACAGGCATGACGAACAAAGGATGTATAAAATCCACTAGAAAAATGAAATATATTTTGCTCTACAAAAAAGCCTCCCATACATATATACAAAGTCATGTCATTGTGGGCATCCAAGCGGCTCAGATTTCTCCTTTTTTTAATTGACTACAGAAAGTACTATGTTCTATTGAGTAGAAAGTTTGAATCAAGTTTGGCCTTGGTGGAAAGAAAAGAAAATACGAAAAAGGCAAGACACTTTGGATAGATTATGAAGATTTTTAGTTCTCTGTGCGTTGCTTGAGATTCGGGACCAACTAATTGATTAGAAAAGGCAGCACGGAAGAAGAAGGTATAGGTTCAGCTGGAGAACAAAATAGTTTCAACACTCCATACTTAGCTCCCTAGGGATATCACAACTAATTAGAGCAAAAATGAAAAAAATGCTTGCATTCACATCCATGATAAATGGAAGTAGAATGCTTTTCCCAATAGACCAAGAGAAGCAAGTTTTTATAGCCCTTCTAATTCATGGTAAAAAGAGCAAGTGATATGGATGTATTACCTTCCGTATGTCATGATTCCTATATAAAACCACACTTGTCCCTTTAGGAGCCAGCCCATATTTGTGCACATCCACAGATATAGAGGTTACTCCCTGGACGGAAAAATCAAATGGAGGTATAGGATACCTAGGATGAAAAGGCCAACAATTATAAGCAAGTTTGATGAAAGAAGGAAAACAGAACCCAGAAGAAAGGTGATAAATCATTTCTTGTATTGGACTGGTTTCATAACAGACCATATTGGCAGTAAAACCGTTATGCTCAAAGAATGCCAGAATAGCATATTTGGAAGCAAACATACCCAAGCTTACGAGCAAAAGGCAATACGAAACCACCAAGGCAAAGGTCAACATGCAAACATATCCCAAAAGTAGAAGCTAGTTCACCAAGCTCCTACAAAATCAATTGTCACCTTAGCAATTGTTAAAAGAAAAAAATAAATGTATAGGAATAGTGATTTGCAGGTTGATGTTGTGTGCCTCAATTGGGTCGATGATTCCATGAGGGAAGCCTGGTGCTGATCCAACAACCTGCAAGAGATGAGTTTGGGAAATCATCTTGAGGAGGTAAAAGAAGGCATAGTACCAAAAGGAGATAAATCTTGTATCTCAGATAAGAAGACATAGTCAAAGTCCATTAGAATTAAATTGCAATGGATATGAATAATTAAAGTTGCTAGTGGCAGAAAATAGCAAAATTAAACATTTAAGATGTTAAATTTTAGATTGTGTTTTCCATGAAGTTCAAGAAGAAGCTCCAGCATTACCAAACGCAATAAAGCAGGGGCACCACATAAAATTTTCACATAAAAGTCTTACCAATATGGTGTTTCGGTTAATGCGCCTTTTGATTGCTTTAACATCAGCTCGAAAATCTTCGCCAACAGGAACACGTAACAATTTGATATTAAAATATTGTGCAGCCTTGTCATATGCTGAATGTGCAGATACTGGTATAACCCTATTTCAGGTTTAAAAAAGTTAGTGGTATAAACTTAAAGATATCTAAACAAAATATGACAAAAGAAAGGAAAATGAACCAACATTTCTGGTCTAGTTATGCCCTTCTTAACTTTCATATAGTCGCGCGAGGTTTTCATAGCCAACAATATACTTTCTGTTCCTCCTGATGTCATATTTCCACAAACTTGTCCCCTAGAAGTCTTTTCCTTACTTCCTAGTAGTGCAGCAGTCATTGCAACAACTTCAGCTTCAAATCTTACCACACTTTGGAATACATCTAGATGCAGGGGATTCGTATGCGCAAACCTGAAAGGATATTTAAATTTATTGAGAGACAGGGACTGAGGGATAGAGAGTAAGAGGTGAGAAATAGTAATCATATTTTACAATCATGGGCATCATAAGAACTGACTGGTTCAAAATTTTGGGCTATTATGGCAAATAATGTCTCAACTCAGGGGTAAAGGAATCAAACATTGATTATTCCCAGTTTACGGTTTCTTCACTCCAATCACATGCCAACTGAAGTTAAGATATCTTCTATGATGGGATAACATGTGAATCATTCTTTAGTTTATTTTACAAAAAACAAAAAAAAAAAATGAAAGCGCAAAAGATAATGTAAAAACAGGATTTATCTTACTAACATTGTGCATGCCTCATTTATCAAAGAAAAGTGCCCTTCCTGTTCATTTCCAGCAATGTAGCTACAGAAAATACATGAATTTAGTGACTAAGTTGATGAAATGCAGCATTGAACATAGACAAGTATGATCCCAATACATACACTGTACCCGAACATTTGCCCTGCCACACCACATCTTTTTGTTTCTCATCTTTCATTTTGTCGATCACCCCACCTCCTAAACCAGCCAGGGGTAAGTCAGTCCTCCAACCATCTCTTTTGGATTTACCAGAACCTTGTAACTTGTTCACAACCTGCATGCAGAGAACCCAATGCTGCAGGTGAGGGTGTGCACAACAATTAGAATGGTCAACAATGTTACAAAGATACTTAAAAACCTCAGGGATATAATTAGATAGCAAATTATAAAATTCAGCATCTAACACTTTGATTCGATGAACGAAAAGTTATTGAATTTACCCATATAAGGCAAGCAGACTCGGTGAGACTGCACCAGAGCTTTGATTTTTTCAAGCACAAGTTTCAAGTTACTCTAGCTCAACCACAGTGCAAATGCTCTCGAATTCACAAGCAGGTAAGTGAGCCTGTAATAATTTTTATTTCATTTCATAATTTAAAAATGTTACTAGTCTGCGCATGACTTTTATAAAAAAAATGTATTATTTTCTATAATAGTAGCATTGACTGCATTGATGGGCTGAAGCTCAAAATCATGAAGATGAGATCAAGATAGAGTTCAGATATTTTAGACGCTTGAATACAGAACGAAAACTATACCCTGCAGGGTGGCTATAAAACAGACATATTGTAGCTATACGTATGAAATGCCATCTTGCAAATCGCCCCGTATTTTGCTATGAAAAATTTCACATAAATCCTGAATATTTTAATCTTGAAAGCCAGTTGCATTTATTGCACTTTATTGTTCTTATAAATGTCCATTCCAGACTCTTCAAAAAAAATTGTCCATTCTGCCACTTCATTACCAATCGATAAAAAATTGCGTCATCAAATGAACAACGCCAATTCAGAATAAAATAATGCTAGAAATAGCTTCTCGAAAAACATCATAAACTTAAAAAAACAAAAAAAACAAAAAACAAAAAAGAAAAAGACGAAGAAAGAAAAAAGAATGTTTATATATACTCTAACCTTCTGCTTTTCAGCATCGATGTACTTATTCACACCAGGAATCGACCTCATAAAATAGAAATAAATAAATAGAGTCAATAATTACCATAACAACACACACAAAAATCATAGAATATGAAAAATACTTGGCAGCGGTCATGAAGAACTCGAAGATGGCGGATTTCAGTCCTTTATCGGAAATCACGCCGAGAATCGACTGAAGAGCACGAGTCGCGAACAGTGTAAAAACAGGAACAAAAATCAGCGCAAGAGGTTCGAATTGAGACAGAAATGAATTCACAGAAGATCTGAACCGATTGAGAGAGGATAAAAGCTCAGCAAAATCCATACTCGTGTTTTTTCACCTATTTTGTGTTTGTGTTTGGGTCAATACAAGCCCCCGAAGCTTCATCTTCTGAAACTTGTTTGTATGTATATAGTAGTAGGAATATGCTGAATTTTGGGCACATACTCTATTTCGGCAATTTCTGTCAAAATTATATCTCTTTTATAAATACTTTTATTTAAAAGAAAATAATTGGTCATACGTAATTGTATCCCAAATAATAATAATTTGAGAAATACTCCAGTTAGATTGAATGGTAAAATTTTCATTTTTATTTGGAGAGGACTCCATATCGAGCCGGTCTAATTGCCCAAAATCTTTGTTAAAAATTCTCCTACCCTAATCAAAAAAGATTAATAATAATAATAATAAGTTGCATTTTGATTGACGTATTTCCCAATCATAAAAGTTGCTTATGTTTTCTTACAAGTTACAACAGTTCATTTAATTAATGTTACGAACTCTTAGGTGTGACAATCTCAATGATCTCACTTTTATAAATTCGATGTTTACAAGCATCAACACATAGACATATATATTTATATATATTAATGTTTACAAACACATAATTTATATAAGTATTTTCTCAATCCCCACATTTTAATGAATTAGGGTCGGCAATTCGAAGTAATATAGTTGGCCTTGGAACCTATTATTTAATATATTAAGATTTTCACAAATTTCTTGTTACCTATTAGTTGTGTTTCAGATTTGCCGTATATGATTTACACTCGCTTGCTATCGAATAAAAGAAAATGAATTGATGTTAATTTCTTGCTATATAAATTTTTGGACCTTTAACTTCCAACCATCTTACTGTCAGGGGTTAGATCAATCTTACAGGTCATGTGGTTTGTGAAGACAAAGGCGCTGGATATCTTCCAGGCGAGAGTATGGAGGAAAGTGTAATGTTCTTTGAATATGAAATTTTTGTTAGTATTGTTGTCCTTTGTCTGAACAATGATTGTTAATAGGTCAACAAGATGATCTTGAGTGTGTACATGTTTAACTTGAAGTGTACCCCTTTGAACCAAATCTAGCACAAAATGCAGGTCAATTTGTATATGTTTCATCATGTAGTGTTGCACCGGATTGAAACTTAAACGAGTCACTCCAGTATTATCACAATAATAAAGAATGTTTGAAGTGGATACCCGAGTTCATTAAGAAGTTATATGATCCATATCGTTTCTGCTTATGTGCTTACTAGAGCCTGATACTCAACTTTCATAGATTTGACCACAACTCTTTGTTTCTTTGAGCTCCAACAAATTGGCTTGGTTCCAAGAAAAATGTTATATGTTGATGTGGATGTACGATCATCAAAATTTCATGTCCTATCGACATTGGAGTACGTTGTTAAATTAGAATGTAGATCCTTTGTAATCTGAATGCCATGAAAATTGTGCTTTAGATAGCAAAGGAGGCGCTTTTCTGCTTTCCAGTGATTGGTTGTTGGTTTGCGCATGAATTGGGATAATTTATTGACGTCGAAAGATATATCTGGACGTATCAATGAAAAGTATTGAAGACTTTCAATGATACGTCTCATTTCGGTGCTATTAACAGCTACATTGCTATCAAGTTATTTGAGATAAGTGGTTGTGGAAAGGGTTGCATGTTGATGTTGGAACACACATACTTGGTACATAGATATTGCCAACTCATCTCTTCAAGTATCCCAAGCATGTGATAGCTCAAAATGGTCTATATAATCTAACTCGATGTCATGTGTCGTGCTGATAGTTGGATCATCCTCTTCTTCAAGAGTATCGTTGAGCATTTGTTGACGAGATGAAATTGTGTAATAAAATGCAAGCTAGCATCATTCGGTTTTGTACTTTCAACGGGTAATATGAAGGTGAGCGAAGGATACCCTTTTTTTTCCAGACCAAACGTCCTTTCAATTATATTGTGAGCACGACAGTTTTTTGAGTTGAAGAACTCATTGTAATTATGTGGCCCAAATGAGGAATTACCCGAAGCATCCCTATGATACAGTACTCTTCTATAGGGCGTCAAAAATCCATCGATGTTAGCGTATCCATTGTCGCACAAGTAACAAACCACTGTCACAATGATTATATTCTATGTAAATAGCACGATGGGGAAAATGCAAAATTTATATGACATTTATTTGTTCGAATGTTTATTATATAATCTTTGCCCAAAAAAATTTAGCAAATTATATTTTATGTACACATCTTAGAACTTTTAGGCCATCATTTCGAGTCGCATCATCTCGTAGAACCCTCGCATCTGCTGCAGATCTCTCCCAAGCACAAAGAGCATAAATGAGTCCATATCATGGTTGCAAACCCCCAATACATTTACTGTTGTAGAACATTTTCTTGTTCTGGATTTTATTTTGTTAGTGTTAGAAACATGTACACTAACATAAGTATCATCCAATGCACCAAGACAGTCATGAAATGTTCACACACATCGTTAACGAATGAAATAATAATATTCAGTGTGTAAATATGTACATATATTATTGTGAAATCGTTTAAACATGAAATATGCTGGACAATAAAGATGTTATATTATGGACACAATATATTAGAAGGAATGTTGTAAGTACCTTGAAGTTTTCCATGTCTCGTTATAGCAATTTGTGTCGGTGGAAACACGATTGACAAGCATAATTGGACATAGCTTCAATGTTGATCTGAGAACATCATGGAAGTGAATGTTGATCGTATGACCACTACGTATATAGTTATGCCCAATAACTCTATTCTTCTTGTGGTGCACTAAAGTTGACAAAAACATGGTTACCTTATCTTCTACCCTAACGTATCTCGATTCAACAAAACCGCCCAAATTAGTTAGCAAGAAACACAATCGTGCAAATGCATTTTGATTCATCCTCAAGTTTACAACACATTGAACATCTCTAGCTGAAATGATTCTAGATAATTGGTTAATTTGCGAATACATCCCCCTCTCTCTCTCTCTCTCTCTCTCTCTCTCTCTCTCTCTCTCTCTCATGTTATAAGCCACAACCGATGAACGGTCCACGCGCTTCCTCTTTTGGAATACTTTTCTTGTAATGTCATGCGAGAATACTAACCAACAACAGAGACCCAAAACCGAGCGAAAAACACTCGAAATAACATGCTCTATAACCGATTAACCATTTGAAAGACATTTAAAGATATGCAAGTAAAGTAAATAAACAAGCATTTGTTTATGGAAGTTCGAAGGTGGTGTAATCCTTCTACATCTCCCCTTCTTCCACCGCATGGAAGGATTACACTAGAAGACTTTGATTTATACAATCCCGTTGTACAAATCCGATCCAGTTGGGAATTTCCCATCCAACTAGAACTCCTAGCAACTCAACTATGTATGTTCTTTAATGTCTCACATACAAAGACGTCTCATCGATTGTGATAAGTCATCAACCGTTACAATGATATTCACTCATCTATTAAGCTCTCAAATACAATGAATAGAGTGAATATATATGGCACACATGATCTCTAACTAGATCTGATATAGAAAGGTAAGTGGTGCCTAAAATCTGGGCTTGCTCTCTTTCAAGCTGTTATCTTCTTGTAAGCTGCCCATTTTGAATCCCAAGTGGGTTTGCTTTGATCTTGCTTGGATTGATCTTCAATCACCTTATTTGAGCTTTCAAGACTTGTATATATAGCCCCAAACAATGATATATACGTTAGACACAATAATATGCCCGTTGGAAAAGGTTATGCACCATTCCCGAGCTTGCAACAGTCAAATTCTGGTTTTTGGGCTCTTTGTATTTCGGACCGGACTGGCCGGATCCGTCTTGTACAGATCAGTCTGGCCGGATCAGTCTTGTATAGATCAGTCTGGTCGGATCAGCTTGGACAGATCATTCTGGCCGGATCAGCTTGGACAAATCAGTCTGGTCGGATCAGTCTGGTGCAAGACAGGCTTGATAAAAACAGCTTGATAAACTTGCTCTTACGATCTGTTACTTGTAGCTCTTGATTCTTTGATTCCTGGGCAAAGTGATCTACATGAAAGTTGTAGCCCTTTCTCTTAGCTTTCCATGGAATCAAGAATCGCTCGCTTTCGAATTCGTATGAGAGAGTTATGCTTGAAATACGGGGCGATGGTCCTGCTGTATGTTTGCTGGATGCAGCAGCAATGGCGTGACCTGCAGAAGCTTTTTGGCCATCTTAATATCCGATTCAGTCTTTGACTTCCAAATATGACTTGTAGATATTTGTCTTAGCTTTCCAACTCATACTGAATCATCTCGTTTCAATAAGTAAGCTAAGAGTTATGCCCAACAGACTGACAGTTGCTTGCTGTAATAGCTTGTTGTTTCTTCGCTGTACAGCTCGATCTTGCAGGCGTCTTTTCTCCTTGATAACATTCGAACTAGCCGCTCTGTTGTGAAATATGACTTTTAGTATTTTGAGTTGACTGTTCAACCTCTTTCGAAGCACGCCATTTAGATATCTGAGCTATGAGATATGATCGAAACAATCCGCTCTGCCAGGATTTCAGTCTTGGTCCAGCTTGATATTTTCAAGCTACTTCTTTGTAATTCATCAAGCTCTTAATTATGATCTATGAACTGCACACTTGATGAAATATGTTAGCAACACAATAACAAGTTTTGTTAACATCAAAGCCAAGATTATTCGGGTTCCTAAAACCCAACAAAAACATTACTAATGAGAGTTAAGAAATGTACTTAAACAAATTCTTTTAAACAATACTAATGAGGGTTAAGAAATGTACTTAAACAAATTCTTACAATTCTACATTATGCCAAGCTTTCCATCGATAACTGTCTTACTAAGCAATGTAGTTATTTTATACATAATGTAGAATTGTAAGACTTACGATTAAATGTCTTATGATTCTGTGTAAAGAATCAAGAAGGTGAACATATAGTAAATCACCAGCTAAGCAAAAAACAAAAAAAGACCCACATTTCTCCCATTTTTAGAACACATTATAGTTATGGAGGTATAGATTATTACCAAGACTTACATCAAAACAATCCTTTCATTGCACACAAGCTGTGTTTGAAGAATAAAAGAAGGACCTCCCTTTTGCTCACTAAAATGGCAACGCGGAATTTTTTATTCCCTTCAAGTGATATTTGTACTGGGCCTCATGATTTAGAGACATTTTTGGGCGCCAAAGTAATTGAGCTTCGAACCTGTATTTGGGCAGCTTCTTGTTTTTGAGGGAAAGAAAAGGCCTGATTGGTCATTTTGCATGCTCGTCAAGGTTTTCTGTGCAAAGGGGAATTAACAATACTTGCAACCATGGGAGACGTTTTTTCAAGGTTCCACGGGCTTCGAAAAATTAGTTTGAACAAAAACACTCCCAAACGATTGCTTACAAGTTGTTCCCACCTTTATCCTAAACACATCCTTAGGATATCAATATACAACACAGGAAAACTTTAATTAATCATAATTAAAAGGGTCTGATTGTGTATTCAATGGGAGGCTATTACAGTAAAACATCTATAAGTTAATAATGTTGAGATTGTGAAATTTTATTAATTTAGAGATGTATTAATTAATTGATAAATTAATAATTATCAATTTAAAGATTGCTTTTAAAATTCAGCGATTTTATCATGAAGAAGCCAAATGATCTCGATTACCGCAATAAAATAGATGACAATACTGAATTACCCGAAGTGAAAATGGTGAATGTCCAAAGTTCCAAAGCTAAGAAACAATTGTGGTTAGTGTCATTGAAAATAATGTTGATGATGAAACAAATCATCAAATTTGTGCTGCAGTTCGAGAACACGACACCGAAGCTTTTGAATGTAATGAGAAAAGTTAGAGATGTAATTCACAAATATTTAAATTTCGAGAATAAATAAATAAAAATATATTCATATTTTACTAAATTCTCGTAATTATGTTTGTAATTTTAGAGAATTATTAATTTATGATATTGACGGGCCTATTGATTTATATAAGAGTCTTCCTAAAAAAATTTATCTTACTAATTTATCAAAATTACTAATTTTTTAAACTGGCCGAAGTTGGGAACATGAGAAAATATTAATTTGGAGAGGTTATTAATTTATCGAGTATTAATTTATGGAGGTTTATTGTATATTAATTAATTATTCCAGGATACCAAAAGATTAATACAAGATATAACTCTAACATTGATTAATAGAAAGAAATGCATAAATAAATAATGTAGTAAATGAAAAGGTATTGTGCATCCAGCATTCATTAATTAAGGGGGTGTATTGGTTATATAATTTAATGACTTTTAAAGACTCTTGTAGAGTTTAAAAGTCTAGAGACATTCAATAAAGATTTTAATGACTCAATAGAAGTCTATTTGTATTCAACATATACCTTTATAAACTCTATAGAAGTCTACTGTATTCAAATAGACTTTCTAAAATTTTAAAAAGTCGATGATATTCAAACATGATTTTTAAGAACTTTATACAAGTCTATAGGATATCAATTAACAATATTTGGAGCTCAATCACGATCAAATTAACAATGCCATTAAAAAAGTATATTATTGCCCGTTTAGAATGAACTCTTATAATCTATCTCTACGAAAGTCTATCATTTAAAAAAAGTCATTAAAATTTAATAAAAATCTAGAATGAAGTTTATGAAAATCTTTTTATAACTCTGTAAAATTTTATAAAAGCCACAAAAGTTTATCATTTGAAAAAAGTTATTAAAAATCAACAAAAGTCATTATTGACTATTATCATGCACATATATGACATGTGGTACTCATGTAAAAACAATCACACAATATTTATGTGAACAAATACGGATATTGTGCATTTGGTTTCTAATCAATTTAACAATGTAAATACATAGGTAAAACATTCTTAGGCTTTATTTGGACTAAGGTTTTGATAGATGGATTTCAAATCCTTAATACAAATCTATTCAAATTGACTACTAAATTTTTTTTTTTTCCGAATTTGGTGTGTAAATCTCATCATCCACGATGCATAGACACTGACACGACACAACATAGACATGCAACACGGATATAACACGCATGTATATTTTTATATATATTATACATGTTCTGTATTATAAAATACTAAAATTCATATTTTTTATAATTCTAAAACCATGTAGAGTAACAAAAATATCCTACGAAATTCAAGAAGCATATAAATAAATGCATGCTACTTGTAGTATCACACATACTAACATCAAATACATGTTAATTCAATTAACATAAAGTTAAACAAACACGTCCAATTAAAAGATATCACCAAAATATTTTAACCAAATTTAAAAAAAAACATATAAATAAATACATGTCACTGAAATCATCACAGTATCACTCATACTAACACCAAATGTATATTACTTCAATTAACATAAAGTTTAACTAACACATCCAAATTTCATTTTAGCCAAAACTTTTTTTTAAATGTACAATTAACCCTCAAATGTATCATTTCTGTGTCGGACACTCCATTGGCTTGTCCAACACGAATGTCCATGTGGCGTGTTCAACACCTCTCCGAGGAATGTCTGAGAAGTATTGGTATCCTAGAAATATCCGACAAATATATCGAGTAATTTTTAGGAATGTCCGTGCATCATAGTTATCCGCAATCAAAATGCCATTGTAACTTGGCCAATAAGCAATCAAGGGCACATCCGTAAAATAACACCATTAGCATCGATATTCGAGAGAAGGGAAGCAGCGAAGCGAATACAAGGCTCCGCTGAAACAGTTGTCGATTTTATTTTTCACCCAAAATTTACACTCTTTTCTCTTCAATCTAGTCCTCCGCCGTTCTTTGGAACTCTGATTTTTGGTTTCTGCTTAAATTTTGCCCATTAGTAAAGAATCGGTTAATGTTTGGTTTATTTGATGATTGTCTTCTTTGATAAGCAGTCGATTTCTTATTGTATGTACAACAGTTGTAATGGCCCTTCCTCTTGGAAAGCTTACACTCCTCGTTGGTGCAGGTCGGTGAGCTTTCATTTAATTGTTTTTGATACTCCGCAATAGGATGATCTCACCTCACCTTATTCTAGTCAGTTGACCTCCCGACCTAATCAACATTTTGTCCTCGGGAGTATCATACCTTCAAGACCAGAAGATAATTTCCCGACCTACCGACCTACCGACCTACTTGAATCAAGTTACATATCATTCAACGTTGATTCAGAAATACCATTGGGCCGACCTCCCGACCTAATCAACACTTTGTCCTCGGGAGTGTCATACCTTCAAGACCAGAAGATAATTCCTCAACCTACCGACCTACTTGGATCAAGACCAGAAGACCTAATTTTCAGAGCTCCCATCTGAGTTTCAAGCATCTTACTTCTAAGAACATGTTGACCGAGTCTACGTTGATCAGGCACGTTCCGAAATTTCCGGAAGTGGAAATGAGTAGTGGTTTTATCAGTTGACTGACATGTCCCGAAATCCCGGGAATCGTGTGAATCGTGGTCTAACTGCTCCAAAGTGCACGCTTGAGTTAAACTCTATAAATAGCAAACCAATACAAGATTTCAGGTATGCATTTTTCTCCTATACGCAATATACAGCACCTATTCTCTTACAGATTTTGATAGATATTTCCCGTG
This sequence comes from Haberlea rhodopensis, assembly GCA_907163345.1. Classification (NCBI taxonomy): domain Eukaryota; kingdom Viridiplantae; phylum Streptophyta; class Magnoliopsida; order Lamiales; family Gesneriaceae; genus Haberlea; species Haberlea rhodopensis. The sequence goes on along the minus strand of CAJQUN010000815.1, from coordinate 19,329 downwards.
ACCTGACTTGAGCGTCGGAGGGGACACGCCGGAAAAATCTTCCGGCCCCTTCTAACATCTTGTTTCGTATCTTAGCAGGTCATTTAAAGATCTGTCCCTGATTATCTGGTCTAGGGAGGAATATAAAGGGAAGTCATTAAACCTATTATTGATACTTAAAAAGCATCACTCTTTTTGGGAGCATCAATTGGCGCCGTCTGTGGGAACGTTCGAGCTAAGGCGTGGATATGGCAACAGGAAGAAGAGGACGCGGGAGAAGGAGAGCATTTGAGGGGAGAAATCCCCCTGAATTATCGGAAAATCCTGAAAATACTTTACCAGAATCAGGAGATCAGATGCCTACAGTAAACAGAAGGGTGGGAGATCTCACTTTGGAGCAGTTGGCTCAATACATTGCTCAGACAGTGGATATGGCGGTGAGGGGAAACCAGATACCACCCTGTTATAATAATCCACCACGTCAACCTCCCCCTACGAATGTGGGAAGTCAGCCAGTTGAACCAGAGCAATTAGCTACTGGTCAACCGATGGTTGAACCTATGTTACCAAATCAAATGGAGCTAGTATGGGAAGAGATAAGAAGATTGGGACAACAAAGGGGAGAAAGAATATCTACATCTCGACGTGAAAGCCCTTTTTCACTCCCAATTTTGAGAGAAGATCTTCCTCCGAATTTCCGACAGCCCATGATTGGAGAATACGATGGGAGCGCGGATCCTGAGGAACACCTCGGGAGGTTTGAAAATGCCGCGTTATTACATCGTTACTCAGATGGGGTTAAGTGTCGAGTATTTTTGACCACACTGGTAAGGTCGGCTCAACAATGGTTCAATTTTCTCAAGCCAAATACTATTCGCAATTTTGAAGACTTCAGTTCTGTCTTCTTGAACCAGTTCGCTAGTAGTAAGAGGTACCAAAAGACCTCTTTGAATCTTTTCACTACGAAGCAGCAGGAACAAGAGTCCTTGCGAGAGTTTGTGCAAAGGTTCAACAGTATAGCATTGGAGGGTACCTACTGCCACGGCCGATGTCCTCATCAATGCATTCACTCAAGGATTAAAGGCGGGGGAGTTTTTTAAATCATTAGTAAAAAAAACCCCTCGGAATTATGACGATCTACTGGGCCGAGCCGAAAAATATGTTAACTTGGAGGATGCGCAAAAACAAAGAAGGGTAGAAATGAGACCAGAAATGAGAAGAGAAAAGGTGGAGTCAGGAAAGAAGAGGTTATTTGAAAGGGGGGATGATAAGGGCAGAGCTAGAGGACAGCTTCTAACTCGAACTCCTTTGACAATGAGTTTAGAAAAGGCTATGGAATTTTGCGATGAAAAGAGGAGGTTAGAAAGACCGAAGAAGGCAGAAAAAGGACCTCGCTTACCTCCTTCTGAAAAGTATTGCAGATTTCATAGGGAATATGGACATTTTACAAATGAATGTCAGAGGTTGGAAGAAGAGGTCGAGAGGATTATTCAAAGGGATCCCCAGATTAAAGCAATATTAACCACAAGGTCAGAACCCTACAGTCCACGCAGAAGAGGAAGAAATCAAGTCTGGGAAGATAGTAAACGGGAAGCTCGGCGAGATAACCAACCCCATCATAGGAGTTGGGAAATTTCACCAAAAAGCACGGACAAAGGAAGAAGGGAACAGGAGCACAATAATCCAACCCGAGGAATTATACACATGATTTCAGGAGGAGCAACAGATGGAGACTCTGGTCGGGCTCGCAAAATGCATGGACGGAGATTAGAGTGCTCGGAGGTTGTGACGGAAGTCAATCTTAAATCTGATCCAATAATATCTTTTGGACCCAATGATTTAAGAGGAGTTATTGCACCGCATACTGATGCCCTGGTAGTCACAGTTACCATTGCAAATTATGATATAGCTCGGATATTCGTGGACACAGGAAGTTCAGTCAATGTGTTGTTCAAAGAAACTTTGGATCAAATGCAGATAGAAGGTTTTCATTTTGAACCAATCAGAACACCTCTCTATGGCTTTACCGGGCATGCTATTAAGCCTATGGGTCAAATCACCCTCCCTTTGTCAATGGGAAATGACTCCAGGAGAGTTACAAAAATGATTGACTTTACAGTAGTAGATGCTCCTTCTTCATACAATGGTATAATTGGCCGACCTGCTATGAAGGATTTCCGAGCCATTTCTTCCACCTACCACCAAAAATTAAAATTTCCATCGGGCACGGAAGTTGGTGTATTACAGGGGGATCAAAAGATTGCTCGAAACTGCTATATGAGTGAAGTAAAAGAGGAAAGCAAGAGATCAAAGCTCCAGGTCAATGCAATAGCAGGAGGAAAGCCTCCAGAACAAAACCCGGAAAAGTTAACACTGGAATGCGCGGATGAAGAACCTGATTTGGTAGAGCTCAGTTCTCCCTTAAAGATGGTTAAGATTGCCAAAGAACTAAGCCAGGAGGTCCGGGTCAGGTTAATTGCGTTCCTAAAAACTCATGAGGATGTATTCGCATGGTCAGCTCGGGAGGTCAGAGGAATAGATCCCACTATTATGCAGCATCGCCTGAACATCCTTACTGGTGTAAAACCTGTAAAACAAAAGAAGAGGCACTTTGGCACAGAGAAGGATAAGTTAATTAGAAAGGAGGTGGATGAGTTACTCCAAGCTGGCCATATCCGTGAAGTACAATTCCCAACTTGGTTATCAAATGTGGTCTTGGTGCCCAAGAGTTCAGGAAAGTGGAGAATGTGCGTCGACTTCAGGGATCTTAATAAGGCTTGCCCTAAGGATTGCTATCCTTTGCCACGGATTGATCAATTGGTGGATTCTACAGTAGGGTATCAATACTTGTGTTTCATGGATGCCTACCAGGGATATCATCAGATCCCATTGGCTCAGGAAGATCAAGATAAGGTAAGTTTCATTACCTCAGATGGGACATTTTGCTATGTAGTAATGCCTTTTGGATTAAAAAATGCGGGAGCTACATACCAAAGACTCATGGATAAGGTATTTGCGGCGCAAATAGGAAGGAACATAGAGGTTTACGTGGATGATATTTTAGTAAAATCAAAGTCGGGTGATGACCTCATTTCAGATCTCATAGAAACTTTTTCAACGTTACGATCGTTCAATTTAAAGTTGAATCCCCAAAAATGTCTTTTTGGGGTGAAGAGTGGGAAGTTTTTGGGTTATATCGTAACAGAAAGGGGGATTGAAGCTAATCCAGAGAAAGTGCAAGCGGTACAATCCATGTTACCTCCTAAAAATCTGCAAGAGGTACAAAGATTGACAGGTCGGATTGTAGCTCTTTCTCGTTTTATATCCAGGTCAGCTCATCGAAGTCTGCCATTTTTTCAAGTCCTTCGGAGGGCCAAAAAGTTTGAATGGGATGAAAGATGCGGAGCTGCGTTTGAAGACCTTAAGAAATATTTGGCTGAGCTCCCGATCTTAACCAAGCCGAAGATTGGAGAACGTTTATTTGTTTATTTGTCAGCAACAGAGGAGGCTATTAGCTCGGTGCTCATCAGGCAAGAGGATAATGTTCAACAACCTATATATTACATATCTCATGCGCTGAAAGGAGCGGAGCTACGATATATGGAGATTGAAAAGTTAGCTCTGATATTGGTAATGACCGCTCGACGATTAAGACCATACTTTCTTTCGCATCCGATATCCGTACTCACCAACAGCCCGTTGGGGAGAATATTAAATCGAGCTGAAGTATCAGGACGACTCGTGAAATGGACAACTGAGTTAGGAGAATATGATATAAATTATGAACCTCGAGTAGCTATTAAAGCTCAAGCTTTGGCCGATTTTATTGTTGAGACTATAAGACCTGAGCAGGGAGAGATTTGGAAGATTTATGTGGATGGATCTTCCTCTAAGGAAGGCAGTGGAGTGGGAGTAATTTTAATATCCCCCCAAGGAGATGAAATCAAGATTGCAGTCAGATTGGAATTCCGAGCTTCTAATAATGAAGCAGAGTATGAAGCTGTTTTAGCAGGAATGCGAGCAGCTAGAAATGTGGGTGCTACTAGGATCCATATCTTTTCTGATTCCCAACTAGTGTCTCAACAAATGAATGGTGTTTACGACATAAAAAATGAGAAGCTTGTTGAATATGCTCGGGTGATTGAAAAGGCTAAAGATTTCTTCGTGGAAACAGTTTTTGAGCAAATTCCTAGAGAAAAGAATGATAAAGCGGATAGCTTAGCTAAAATGGCAAGCTCGTTATACAGATGGAAAGATCGGGAAATCATATCACAAACTGAGTTAAGCCCTTTCTCTATTCCTAAAGCTCCTGATTTGGAGGAAGATGATTGGAGGGCTGATATTTTGGGTTTCCTACAAAGGGGGGTCGTGCCCAATGATTCTAAGAAAGCATATAGGTTAAAGCAAAGATGTTTGCGCTTCTTGCTCCTAGAAGGAATATTGTACAAAAGATCTTTTTCCAGACCTCTGCTCAGATGCTTGGGTCCGACGGACTCGGGCTACGTGCTAAAGGAAATCCATGAGGGATGTTGTGGTAATCATCTTGGGTCGCTATCATTAGCTCGGAAGGTTGTCCTGGCTGGTTATTTCTGGCCAACCATTCAAAAAGATGCCGCAAGTCTTGTCAGAACATGTGATAGTTGTCAGCGACATGCCAGGCTTCAACTCCAACCTGCTGCTATGATGAGAGCAATTGTAGCTGCTTGCCCTTTTGACCAATGGGGAATTGACATCGTTGGTCCTTTCCCCATAGCACCAGCCCAAAAGAAATTCTTAATTGTAGCTATTGACTATTTCTCTAAATGGGTGGAGGCAGAAGCTGTTGCTAAGATTACAGAACAAAAGATATTAGATTTTATATGGCAAAATATTGTTTGCAGGTTTGGCGTACCAAGAAAATTAATCTCCGATAATGGTAGGCAATTTCAAGGCTCATTGATGAAAGCATGGTGCGAAGAGATGAAGATACAGCAGGCCTTCACTTCAGTAGCTTATCCTCAAAGTAATGGCCAGGTAGAAGTTACCAATAGGTCTTTGGTACAATCTCTCAAAGCTAGATTGGGAAGAGCAAAGGGCAATTGGGTGGAGGAACTCCCTAGTGTTTTATGGTCTTACAGAACCACTTCCAAGACAGGAACCGGCGAGACTCCTTTCAGTTTAGTATATGGAAATGAAGCAGTCCTTCCTGTAGAGATCGGAGCTCAGTCATGCAGAATAATCCATTATGATGATTCAAATGATGAAAAAAGGTCTATTGACCTTGATCTCATAGAAGAAGCAAGACAAGCAGCTGCTCTTCGGATGGAAGCTTACCGAGGTCGGGTAACAAGGGCCTACAATCGACGGGTCATCCAAAGGAGTTTTCAAGTAGGGGACTTGGTTTTAAAGAAAGTGCAGGATGTGGAGATCAGGAAATTAGATCCAAAGTGGGAAGGTCCGTACAAGGTGGTAGAAAAATTGAGTTCAGGTGCTTACTACTTAAAAGACATGGAGGGAAAAGTTATGAAGAGGCCCTGGAATGCTTATCATCTTCGCAAATACTATGCTTAATGTTGTTTTTTCTTTTTATGATGTAATAAATTCCTGTTTTTTCTTTGATAATACAAGAAAAATGAAGTATTTTCTTCAAAAAACAATTGTCAATAAAGCTTTACAAGCTATATCTGAGGTCAGGGCTTTACGAGCTCATCCGACCTCCCAAGACAAAAAGACTTTACGAGTCTCAATAAAGCTTTACGAGCTGAATTTGAGGTCAGAGCTTTACAAGCTCATCCGACCTCCCAAGACAAAAAGACTTTACGAATCTCAATAAAGCTTTACGAGCTGAATTCGAGGTCAGAGCTTTACAAGCTCATCCGACCTCGCAAGACAAAAAGACTTTACGAGTCTCAATAAAGCTTTACGAGCTGAATCCGAGGTCAGAGCTTTACAAGCTCATCCGACCTCCCAAGACAAAAAGACTTTACGAGTCTCAATAAAGCTTTACGAGCTGAATTCGAGGTCAGAGCTTTACAAGCTCATCCGACCTCGCAAGACAAAAAGACTTTACGAGTCTCAATAAAGCTTTACGAGCTGAATTTGAGGTCAGAGCTTTACAAGCTCATCCGACCTCGCAAGACAAAAAGACTTTACGAGTCTCAATAAAGCTTTACGAGCTGAATCCGAGGTCAGAGCTTTACAAGCTCATCCGACCTCCCAAGACAAAAAGACTTTACGAGTCTCAATAAAGCTTTACGAGCTGAATCCGAGGTCAGAGCTTTACAAGCTCATCCGACCTCCCAAGACAAAAAGACTTTACGAGTCTCAATAAAGCTTTACGAGCTGAATCCGAGGTCAGAGCTTTACGAGCTCATCCGACCTCCCAAGACAAAAAGACTTTACGAGTCTCAATAAAGCTTTACAAGCTATATCTGAGGTCAGAGCTTTATGAGCTTATCCTACCTCCCAAGACAAAAAGACTTTACGAGTCTCAATAAAGCTTTACAAGCTATATCCGAGGTGAGAGCTTTACGAGCTCATCTGACCTCCCACGTTAAAAGATTGCGAGTCAATAAAACTTAATAAGTTATATACAAGTTTAGAATTTTACAAATTCTTCCAACCTCCGAAGACAAGAAGAATTTATAAATTTCAATAAAGCTTTACAAGCTACATTTGAAATTAGAACTTTTCGATTTGTCCGATCTCCAAAGATAACAAGAATAAATATCACTAGCTGGATTGATCTCTTAAATAAAAGGACGTGGCAGGTCTTGATTAGCAATCGGATAGTGTTTTTTGACCAATCATTCTATAATTCGAACCTCAGATTTATAACAAAACTCCTAACTTTCAGATTGATATAAGTACGAAACATGTTCATAGTTTAACATAAGTCACTTGTCTCAAATAATTACAGTGCAAATATGAAAAGCTAAACATCGTCTGCCCTCACAGGGAACATTACAAGATAAAGGAATCTCAAACATCAGGAGGAAGGTTCTGGAGAGCACGATCAAAATCTAAAAAATCTGAAGAAGTTCCTTCGGGAGGATATCCTGCCTCTTTGAATTGAGAGATACACCCTTTGAACCCAATCTCCAAATACCCATAGGCCTTCTCCCCACATAAATCTGTAAATTCAGAGGACTTGAGGAATTCATCTTGAAAGCTGGCTTTTGATTGGGAAGCTCTTGCCTCTGCCTCTTCCCAATTCTTTTTAAACACTTCCATCTCTTGAGTAGCCACTTCGGCGACCTCCCGAGATGCTTCTAGAGCTCGACGAGTTCCCTCCAACTCCTTACTATAAAGATTGGCATTCTTTTGAGATTCTTCAAGTTGGGCCTTGAACGTGTCTGATTGCTCCTTCAACTTAGCCATTTCTTGCTCATGGATAACTTTAAGGTCATTGAAAGCACGTTGAAGCTCAGCGTTATTAGCTTCAAAAGTTTTAGAATCCCTCAAGGATTGCCTACGAAAGTTGTTGGCTCGCGAGGAGAATTCACCCAGTAGGAGGATGGTCTAAATAAAAAATAAAAGATCCTAGCTCAAAATACAGCAAATATAAATAATAATAAATAAATATAGGGGCAGAGGGAGGATGTATCATAAACCTCAGCAGCGCTGCTACAAGTCCTTTTAGCCAGCTCGGACCAAGACAGGTCGGCCATGAAATCAGCATCTGGTGGGGTGGCTAAGTCACGAAATAGGGAAATAGCTACATTACTGGGACCTTCACCAACCAGGCGCATCCCATCATGGTAAGACTCAAAAACTTTTTCCCTTGATCTCTCCACCGAAGTCCTCGGAACTTCAGTACGGGGTTTGACTTGCCTTAAAGGTTCCTCCTCTGGAATTGAAGCTCCCTGTTCCACAGTCAAGTCAGTAATCACCTTTGGAAGGGCAGATTTTTTCTTACGTTTTAAAGAAGTCCCAATAGCCTCGGTCTCCCCTGATACAGCAATGGTTACAATAGGAACAGTAGACTCGGGAGCAGTAGTTGAACTGGTTTTTCCTTTTTTCTTAGCAGCCGCTTTCAAGATAGAGGCATTCATGATTCTATCAACTGAAGAAATGTAGGCATTCATGATTAGATACCATAACAAGGGGAAGACAATATAATAAAAAGAAATAAGTTTTATTTTATCTACCGAAGATTCCCTTCAAGGGTACATTTGCCAAGCTCAGACCACAGTGACATAAGAGATCCTCAGATAAAAGACGAGAGATATTGAAACACCTCGACCCGATCACCGACCTCACCTCGGTAAATAAAGGGCTCCTCCGAAACCCATCAGGTGGAGAAGGTAAGTGGGGAAGATGATCACGCCAACGGGAGAACATTGACCAGGGACGAGGAGGTTTAATAAAAAAATAATAGTTTTTCCAATATTTGTTACTTGAGGGGTACCCATCCAAAAATTTACATCCAGGACGAGCAGAAAAGTAAATAGGTCCTTCTTTAGATCTTTTAGGAATCATGAAATGACTAAGGGAGAAGCAGTCTAACCTTAGTCCTAAAGCTCGGAATAGAACTACAAAAGAACAGAGGAGGCGAAAGGCATTTGGAGCAAATTGACTAAGGTTTAAGTGATAGTATCTACTAAGTTGTAAAAAAAAAGTCAGGGATGGGAAATCGAAGCCCCCCTTCAATCTGATCAAAATAAAAAGTGTAGTAATCAGAGGGGGGCTCGTGAGGCCGATCCTCAGGAGAAGGAATGATGATGTCATAATCAGCAGAAAGATGGCTTAAGGTACGGATTGTAGTTTTAGCCGAATCGTTAAGGCCAGAACGATAATGGACATACCAAGGAGAATCCTCTACTACAAGGGAATCTACTGGTTCCCCGACCTGAACTGTGGTTAAGGTTGGGTCCTCAGTAAGAAGAAGGCGTCCGACCTCACTTCGGGAGGAAGTACTGGGGAGGGAAAATGAATCTTCAGAAGATTCATAACGATCGATTTCCCTATACACAGCACCCGAAGTAGAAGAGGTGGAACCGTTATCAGATGACATAATGACTATATAGAGGTTTCCTAAATTTTTCGGAGTAAAAGATGAAAAGGAACAAGATAAATAATAGATCTTACCTAATGAGCGAAAAGAAGTAAGAGGTCGGGTCCGAGCTTTCTGCAACTAAAATAAAAGATGAAATGAGTGAAAAAGACAGGGTATTTATAGTAAAAGTATGCGCAAAAGGGACCGTTGGATGAAAACGATATAGAAGGTCAGGATTAATCTCGGGAATTGGAATGTTACCGTTGGCAATTTGAAATTCAAAATTTTCCTATTTCCCGCCCTTATAATTTCAATGCTCGGTCAAGTATACGAGTTTCTGACCTTTGGTGTCAACTCGACTTAGGGGGAGGGATTATGATACTCCGCAATAGGATGATCTCACCTCACCTTATTCTAGTCAGTTGACCTCCCGACCTAATCAACATTTTGTCCTCGGGAGTATCATACCTTCAAGACCAGAAGATAATTTCCCGACCTACCGACCTACCGACCTACTTGAATCAAGTTACATATCATTCAACGTTGATTCAGAAATACCATTGGGCCGACCTCCCGACCTAATCAACACTTTGTCCTCGGGAGTGTCATACCTTCAAGACCAGAAGATAATTCCTCAACCTACCGACCTACTTGGATCAAGACCAGAAGACCTAATTTTCAGAGCTCCCATCTGAGTTTCAAGCATCTTACTTCTAAGAACATGTTGACCGAGTCTACGTTGATCAGGCACGTTCCGAAATTTCCGGAAGTGGAAATGAGTAGTGGTTTTATCAGTTGACTGACATGTCCCGAAATCCCGGGAATCGTGTGAATCGTGGTCTAACTGCTCCAAAGTGCACGCTTGAGTTAAACTCTATAAATAGCAAACCAATACAAGATTTCAGGTATGCATTTTTCTCCTATACGCAATATACAGCACCTATTCTCTTACAGATTTTGATAGATATTTCCCGTGACCTGACTTGAGCGTCGGAGGGGACACGCCGGAAAAATCTTCCGGCCCCTTCTAACATCTTGTTTCGTATCTTAGCAGGTCATTTAAAGATCTGTCCCTGATTATCTGGTCTAGGGAGGAATATAAAGGGAAGTCATTAAACCTATTATTGATACTTAAAAAGCATCACTCTTTTTGGGAGCATCAGTTTTTTTTCTGAACTCTTTTTTGTGTGCTGATGTTTGTTTGATAGGGAGTTTTTTTTCCCTGTTGTGTATCATGTTCATCGGGTTTCTTTGAAACATGAGGAATTTGGGTTTTATGATAAACCCTATTTTTTTTTTTTGGTTCGCTGTAGCATTTAGTGCTAGTTGGTTATGATATTTGGTTGTTCTCACTCATTCTACCGGGTTTCTCTAGAGATAAAGTTAATTATCTTGTTGTGGTAGTGAGAATTGGGACAGAGCCATGAAATAAAATCAGCTTTAGTTTGGACTTATTTGTTCTTAGTGAAGTATTTGTGTGAAATTTGTGATGCATACCATGGAATTGAGTTCATGCATATTGTATTTTTTTTTTTTGGAACATTATCTTCATACAATTTTGTCAAGGAATTGAACGCCTGGTCATATTTTTGCAGGTCTGGTTGGTTCTTTTCTTGCTAAAGAAGGTCGGTTACCTGGCGTATCTGATTTTTTCTCTGGGGCCTTTAAGGTGATTCTGTACTTTGCAGTTTGAATACCTCTGTCTTGGGTATGGTTGGTTGATAATTACTCCCGTATTTCTTTAAATCTTGTTTTCATTACCTATCAGGTTGTTTTTAAAGCAACTTAAGCAAGAAGATTCAACCACGTCAAGTTCTAAGCCTAAAAATGATTCTTTGCTAAAACAGGTCTGAATTGGCTTGTTTCTTTCCATGGGACGCACAGTTGGGTCATTTTATTTACCAGATAGATCACTCTCTTCTTGGAGACATCCCATATATTTTTACTCTGTTAAACTGCTTCTGACTGATTCATCGTTTTCATTTGTATCATATGTCTTTTATGAGGTTGTTTGGTGGATGTATCTAACGAGTATTGGAGTATGCACTATGTTATTTTTATATCTGCAATTCTACTGTGTATTATACTCAGTATTCCTATTTTATTCAGTGTTCTCGTTATCTTGGTGAAAGTTCTCTTTAGAAGGAGATTACCTAAGCATACATATTGGGTAAAAGATAAAAAGGCATGAAGTTGATTTACTTACAGATCTGACCCTTTATAATCTAGCTAATGAAGTTGTTTATGGCTGAAGATATGCTTGTGAATTAAATATTATACCTACATGGCTTGTAGTTATTACATTCTGGCACCTTTTGCCAAAATTTACTGTACATATATTGAATTTTCTTGTTCCACAAACTGATTGGTGTTTTGAACTTTTACAGGTTAATAGCCTGAGACAAGAGCTGCAACTCTTGGCATCGACCAGATCTGTTACCATTGTAACTGGAGATCGACCGGGTTAATCTTGATGATTTTTACATTAGATACAATAGCAAATCAAGTTTTATCAGCTCTTTTTTTAGTTCAATGTTTGTTCTATTCTTGAAACTGATGTAGGCATATTATGAATTCTATGTGGTGAAATGAGGATACAATGCTGGCAAATTGATATCTTTGTTCAACATATTGTGTGTGCAGAAGCATTCAAGATCTCATGTCTCTTTCTTTTTTTGTAAAATGTACATCTCGATTGACTTTTTGGCATAGCTCTTTTTTCGACAACACCGTCTTCACCTGTCCCGTTTACTGCTTGCAACATAATGATGCCAATTGAATATTTTTATGCTTTCATTTAGCATTTTGTATCTAGATGCCAGGGTGATATTAGTTATTAATTGAATCCAGCCCACTTTTATGGGTTTTTATGTTGCAGTGATATAAAGAGCTGTAGAAATAGGAAATCACTGACTTCTCTGTTATCCACATGATTTTGATGACTGTGGACGTTTTCTAGGTTGTCTTTGTTTCTTCTGGATAATGATTAATTATGTAATTACTGATGGACCTCGTTATTTGCTACTGTATAGGATCTGGGAAATATGGCATCTTTATTGTCGTTGTGGTTGTTGGATATGGCTACATATGGTGGAAGGTAATTTACCTTTTTTTTTATTTGGTCTAACTGTTAAATTTACTAGATTATTTCATCAATGCTTTATTGGTGAACCTTTGCTTTTAAAAGAACTTTGTACATCTTTATGGTATTGGGCTTAATTGCTAGTTGTATAGAGTCCTTTATCACAAGTGCTGGGCATAATGATAGTTATTCTCAATTATACTGTCATTGCATGTGTCGAAATACTATCATTGAACAGGTTTCATAAAACTTGATACCCGATAAATACTTGGTGCTATCATTAGTTGCAGTTATGGCCAATGAGAAAGAACATAGCTTTGTGTCTCATACTTCTATGATGCTCTTTTCTCAGTCATGGTCTGCGAATGGCCTAATTTTTCATATTGCTGGGCAAGTTACTGTTCTGAATTTTATAGATCTTATTGGTGTCAAGTGGTTGTCAAATTTTCGCTAGTGAAAGTGTACGTTAGAAATAGTGCATACGAAGCATTCTGGGCACGGTCCTGTTTTGGAGTGAGCTATCTGCATTTTTTATTTGTTTAGAGGGGATTTTAGTTTAACTTTCCTCGTGATGTCCTCTTTTGCTATCTATTGAATATAGCATCACGAAGTTGTATAGCTTAACCGATACGTCTTTTGTTGCTTGTAAAGTTGAACACTTGTTTGCTTATTTCAACCATTGATTGTAATTTAATTACTGTTTTTGCACTGTGCTTTGTGAAATTAACACATTTTTTTGTGTTTCAGGATTCTCATATCTTTATGGATTTCTCTAATTTCTTTTTAGGATTTTTGATACTATTTAGACTTCCATGAACTTTTAGGGTTGGAGATTATCCGACATGATGTTTGCAACGAGGCGAGGCTTAAATGATGCATGTAGTTCTGTAGCCAAGCAACTAGAGAATGCTTACTCCTCAGTTTCGGTAAGTTTTTAAAATATTGAAGTTTGTTTTCGGTTATAATTCATTTATGGCGTACATAATTTGAACTTGGGCAGTTAAATTTCTTTAACATCAAATTATCTCACAATTAGGCCCACTTCAAACAAAATGAGAAAAAAGGGTCGGCGATAAACCAAGTACTCCTTGAAAACAAGCACTAGTGTTATTGGAATTGTGCAACTCTCCCTTTTCTCGAGAAGCAAATTGTTGTGTGAAGGAATCAATATCTCGACATAAGCCAAGTATACAAGAAGCTTCTGAGCGTAACCTGAGCGTAACCTAGCGTAAGGAAATAAAATGACCCTGCTCCTCAACTAGAGGATCAGTCACTCCGAAAACTCCTTCATAGATATTTCTCGGGTTATATTGAAGCTGCTAACCTGTCCCTCTGTTGGCTAAGATAGATGTGCGGCTTTTTTTTCCCGAATGTAGGGAGTCACCCCCCTACAGCCCGGCTGGCCTGCCAGCGGTAGTGGGAGTTCTCCCGTTCCCTGGTCCTCACTTCGGGTTCGGGGTTACATCCAGCTATTAATACCTGCAACAATGGTACTCACGATGTTCTTATAGGTTGTATTAGTTTATTGAAAAAAATTGTAGTTTTCTCTTTGCTATTGAATTTTTGTTAACCTGGTTGTGGTGTTACCTTATTGTATGCTGAAAAGGACCTGATATGTAACTGTCATGTATGTGCCATCCGATGCGTGTAGAAATGTATGTATACTTTTGGAGACTGCTTATGCCAATAATTGTAGTGTCTATGCTTGTCAGCATTAACCTTTTTTACCTTTCTAGTCCACCAGGAAGCATTTGTCATCAAGAATTGACCGGGTAGACTGTAAAGTTGACGAGTGTGCTGATAATATAGCTGCAACAAAAGAAGAGGTTAAGCAACAATATTATCTGTTTACCGGTTTAAGTTAGTACCAATGTTTTTAATCCATCCAATCAAGTTAGAGCAATTGCTACAGGTTTCGGAGCTACGAGGTGACGTGAAACTAATAGGCACCGATGTCAATTCTGTTCACCATGCAGTCCGATCCCTGGTTATTAATATCTCCTTCCCACTTGTGTCACTCATATTATGCTTTCACAAAATTATTATTTTGGGACTGAATCCTCGGTTTTCTTCTCTCAGGAGACTAAAATCAGTAGGATAGAAGGGAGACAGGTACTATTTACTTTAGCCTCAGATGTTCTATAGCTGAATTCGCAGTTCCTCCTGTTGACAGTGGTGTTTAATGTTATGAATGTAGAGTGAAACAAACTTTGGTGTGGGGAAGCTGGTCGCCTTTGTCAGGAATCTTGAAAATATCAACCCGATGGAGCCAATAGAGGCATGAGCTGAACTTGCTCTTTTGCATTTCTCTTATTATTATTGTGGCTGTTGTTGTTATGGTTCGTATACTAAGTCAATTGTTGTTATTGGTCGTATGTTTCGTAGGGATCTGCGTCCAGGCCCGCTCTTGAATTGCCACAAGCATATCCTTCAAGGGTAGAATCCTCAATACATAGTTGTGTACATACTTGTTGAAAGCTCGAATTATTGTGATTGAATTCAAAGCACCGGTCATATTATCATTCATTATCTACTTGTTCACTTTCGTGTGTTCACAGACCGTGCCTTTACCCTCTAATTATTTGCTTGAACCACCATCACCCTCGACTTCCAATGGATCTAAAAAGAAGCAGGTCATACTTGCGCCTTCCGATTCTTCACAAAGTACAGTTTCTGCATCAGGCCTGAAGGTAAGTCTTATTCTTTACGGCATCTTTCACTTCTTTTACCGACAGAGTCGGCATCTAAACTAACTTCTCTGGACCTGTTTTCTCCTGGAGATTCACGGAATATCTGAGGGAATTAGAGTGTCGAGCCTAAGCAACCCTGAGTTTACAAATGAGATCCGCGCATCTGAAGGAACAAAGAGTGATAACTCAAATTTTGGCGTGCTTGGGCGAAGATTTTCTGGCATTAGTTCTTTTCTTACAAGAAGCCGCAGTGCAGTGCAGTCTTTTAAGTAGCAGAACCTTGCAGGCTGTATTTACTGGAATCTGTAGAAGATATAATTTTGTGCTCCAAAAATGAGGAGTCTTGAAATTCGATGCTTGACGAGCCTGTTGAGTTGCCCCTCTTGTGCATGCAGTGTCTGCAATTTATGGTTGCTGAGTTTTGTAGGACATGTTTCTGCTTTACAAGTTGGTGCTTGGGATGTATGTCAAGTTCTCCTTGAATTTTAGGAACATATTAAATAAAAGAAAATTATTGTTTAATATATATACGTACATTGATACATATATATGAAACATAAAGTACAGTATCATTCTATGTTATTTGTGCCGATGTACGGTTCGTATCTCATTGTTAGAATTATATAAAAATGTAATTAAATAATAATTGTATGAAAGAATATTAATATATGCGAAATATTTATTTTAATTAAAAAAAACAGTAATTGGTTGGATTTCAAAAATCTAAATATCTTTTAAAAACTGAATTCTTCAACTTCAGTGCGTCTGTCGTTTCAATTTGCGAGTTTCGCAACTTTTTACAATGTTTTTTTTGTTGTTTCACGAAATATTTGTTACTTTAACTGTGTTTTATATTTAAAACAATTGTATCCTTATCGCCGTTGACAATTTATGTTCATTTATCTTGATTCATAACAGCCATTGTGCCTGCAATACTATATGAGACGGCATGTTATGTTCAAAAAATTACTGCGATAGATATGTGTATGTTTCGTTGGATGTGTGCTATCCAAAAGTGATAAAATAAGGAATGAAGAAATTTGAGCTGAAGTATATGTGGCTTGTATAGAATATAAGATGCAAAAAGTCATTTATACTGGTTTGATCACATAGACATAGGTCTGGTATGCACATCATGTTCATCGAGTAGTGTCCATGGATTTCGGCCGAGCAAGGGGACGACAGAAGAAGAGATGTCTCGAAGTTATTGAGACGGATTCATTGGTCCTACTGCTTATCTTTCAAAAGGTTTTAAAATGTCATTGGTCCATTTCTGCTCAACTTGCTGAAATTTGGAAGTTTATTTATGCTCAATCTTCGCATTGGTTTAGGGAAGCTAACAAGGTCGCCGACATTTTATCTAATAGGTTGCCTTCAGCAGCAAACTCCTTTGTTCATATATGTTTATGAATCTTCTCTTTCACTGTTGGCTAAAGGAGAACTGCGTATGAATAGATGTGGCTATCCGTCATTCGATTTTCTAGATATCGCTCTGCATGAATTACTAGTAGTGGATTCCTTTCGTTTACTTCCTGCACTATCATGTACATCATATGTCAGGCTCGATCCCCTCGTAAATGGTCTTCCCAATAAAAAAATTATATTTTGATTAGAAAAAAAGATTTGGAGTCCAAATGAATCAACGAGGATATTCTGATCGATAGAAGCACTTGGAGAAGACTGACGCATGACGCGACCCAATTTGATTAATTATATGGTTAATGTAGCCTACCCTGATCCATTAAGATTAAAGGTTTAGTAGTTGTTGTTGTTGTTGTTGGTACCCTTACTATCTCAAAATACGTGTGATTTAATTGTTATATATTTATTATTCTTCTGGTGTATTTTTGTTTTGAAGGGTCGAAAATATCATAAAGATAAATGGTTCTTAAAAGTTATTTTTCAGACAAAAATTTATTAAAAGTATCTTTCAGTAGAATTTTGTTGAAGAATGAAATGGGTGACTAACACAAAATTTGTATGATTTACTATGGAGAGAATATCCGGATTAAGGGTTAAGTACGTATTTGAACTTCTTTTATCCCTATCTTGCTGAATATTTGCTAGATTGAGCAAGAAATAAATATACATTTTAAAAAATTTATTAATCGACATAATTTTAATTAAACAATTAAAAATTGAATTTCTCTTAAAAAAACACTATAGTACTTTTTCTTTAATTACATATACACTTGGGCAAAAACGTATTTCACGCGTTCTGTTGAGTTTTTGACAACATCACACTAGAGTAGACATGACCACGGTTCGTGAACCGTCGGTTGACGGTTCGGAACCTTCGAAGAAAACCATTAATTAGCCTTCGTACACGATTCTGATTATGGTTCGTGAACTGCCGGTTACGGTTCGACCCTTATATTTCGTAAATTAAAAAATTATTGAAAAAAGAAAAAAATTACTATAAAAGAATCATAAAAAAGAACAAAGGAAATGTAAAGGGGGCAAAGTTTGAATTTTTTAAGTTGCCATTAACTCTCTATATTCATATGAATCATTTAGCAATTTATATGTTGAGTTCCAACGTGTGGGTATATCTAGTGAAAATTTTCTAGGTCGCATGCCATTACCCTTACAAACTTACCCCATTGTTTCATCAATTTCGATGGGACCACAAATAAGATAATGTCATTTTAATTGATTGAATCTGATTATCTAACGATACTAGTTACATATGAAATTGGTATGAAACATATAAACTTTGGTACTAATTACAAATGATATTGGTATTAAACATTTACAATTATGATACTAATTACATATGAAATTCGTATGAAACCTGTACAACTTTGGTACTAATTACAAAAGAGTTTGGTATGAAACATTTACAATTATGATATTAATTACATATGAAATTGGTATGAAAAATATACAACTTTGGTACTAATTACAAATGATATTGGTATGAAATATTTACCATTATGGTACTAATTACATATTAAATTGGTATGAAACACATACAACTTTGGTACTAGTTACAAATGATATTGGTATGAAACATTTACAATTATGATACTAATTATGTATGAAATTCATATGAAACCTATACAACTTTGATACTAATACAAAAGAGTTTGGTATGAAGCATTTACAATTATGATACTAATTACATATTTAAATTGGTATACAACTTTGGTACTAATTACAAATGATGTTGATATGAACCATTTACCATTATGATGCTAATATTATATGAAATTGGTATGAACATATACAACTTTGGTAATAACTACAAAGAGATTGATATGAAACATTTACAATTATAATACTAATTACATATGAAATTGGTATGAAACATATACAACTTTGGTACTAATTACAAATTATATTGGTATGAAACATTTACAATTATGGTACTAATTACATATGAAATTGTTATGAAACATATACAATTTTGGTACTAATTGCAAAAGAAATTGGCATTAAACATTTCCAATTTTGGTACTAATTACATATAAAATTGGTATGAAACTTATACTGTAAGGACCCTAATCCTTAAATGCGGAACCAAGGCATAATAGAGCTAAATAAATAATCATAGTGAGAAATAACGTGTTGAGTCTATGAGCTTAAGCATTACATGCCAAAAAATAAGGACTTCCAAACATGGATTAATTACATTCCCCATCAAATGAATGTGTTCAACTAGTTTTATACTACTCCTAGAGTAGATACTATCCAAAATAATCATGTCCTTCAAGTCCCAAAAGAATCCTTCACGAAGCTCACCACCTCAACCCGTTCAAGCCCTTCTATCATGCCAAAAGGTACCTACAAGGACAACCCCCAAACATGAGCAATAATAATCATTCATATTCAACACAATATGAAGATAAAGCGTAAATGCATAATCATAATAAAACACTTCCTGTTTTCCCATGCATTTCAAACGCTTCCCGTTAGTTGTCCCTGTACCATAACTCATGAGTATAATCAACAGATTATTTTTAATGGTCAAAACATGTCATGACATATACCAGCTCATCACTACCAAATACTGATCACCAATCCCTAGTCTGTCCATCACAATGTATTTTAATGCCCCCTCGCTTATTTAACATATAGGCCGGCATAGGATAACCTCGCTTCAATGGACATGCGGGACTCCCACCCCCTCGCCTCTCATTGAGCGGCAAATACCCTTTCTCGCCCTATATGATAACCACGCTCAATGTGACATGCGGCGCTCCCACCCCTACGCTTCACATTTAGCGGAACCAAAACAAATAGCGGCAAGCATTAAAAATCATCAAGGGATGACCACGACTCATGGGATGTGCACCAATAATCATATGCATCTATAAACATCATGCATAACATGTATTTGCATCCACATGCAATACCACATATATACTCGCATCCACAATGCATAAACAATGAGTATATAAGATACATGTACCGTTGGGGTGCCCGTACGTCCACTACGTACTTTCCAAAAGTGGATTGATATGGCTTCAATTCCTCGGTTGCGTTGCTACCTGGGATGGTTCTACACAATCACACAACCCCATATTAGAAGCCAAATAATAGCCAAATACCAAAAATTTGACAAAAGAAAAGCATTTCTCAAAAATCCACTGCGGCGA